>JASAND010026424.1:0-57317 GCA_030248195.1 Trissonchulus latispiculum
AGAACCTACTCATCACCAAAACTAAGTTAGTGCGCAAACAATGCTATCGTAATTAGGAGTGTTAAATCAGGAAGGTTAAGGTGGTGATTCCTTTTGGTGTCATCAACTTTGAAACGTTATTACTCATTCATTATTTGGAGTTAGAAACCCATCTTAATATCAAACTGCAGCTTTAAATTTTCTCTTGTTAATGAATGCAATGAAATTAAGTTTGATTTTTCGAAATTATTTTACTGTATTTTAGAAGGAAAATAATTTTCCGGATTTTTTGCAGGCTGAAATAAATTTTTTCGGGAGACGTCGGTTATATCAATCGATACATCTGTCAAATAGCTGGGGACCCTTTTTTAATTATTGAGAAATCGCTCTTCGTTGTGGAGAAATTAGCAAAAAGGTATGCGCAACCTGGATTTTGTCTACTTTTCCAAACTTTGGCAAGCGACCATGTTCGCTAGAAAGCCGCAATCGGGGCCACTAAAAAAGGGTCTCGGGGTAATTTAGTACAGAACGCATCTGCAAAATGGCAGTCCTTCACATTGCATAGGGAATGCTCCACAATCCCCAGAAAAAAATTGGTCGTGCTTTTGAAAAAACTACATTTTTTTTAAAACTACAGCTAGTAGGATAGCAATTTTGATAACGATCATGTCGCAGATAATTGGCCTCTGTAGGGCCTTTAAAATGATACCCTTGGTTTGATATTGCGGCTTGTGCAGCTCGAGAAATAATGGATTATTTGATTTCTCCAGAAATGACAAGTTTTCAATGCCAAAATAAGAAAATCGGTTATATCTCACGATAGCGAAAAGCTAGGCTACTTTAAAAAGCAAAAATGTAGAGCATAACGAGATCTTTCGATTGAATGTAGTTACAACTATGCAGCTGCTGTTCAACTGTCACAAATTGGCTAAAACCGACTTGAACGCAAATGTTGAGTTTTTGAACCGGGATTGCGCAGAGGGTGTTAGAACGCTAAAATAAGTGTTTTTGGAAAGTTTCGTAAAATTCCGACTTGGTTTGTTCCGTAAACTAACAGAAAGCACCAAAAGGAATCACCACCTTAAATAAAATAAGTAGTTGAGATACAGATATTATTATCTGAGCTGGTAAGGTAAGAAAAGGGTAAGAAAAACCACATGTCTAGTTACCTTTATCTCCGATCCGACGCCTAAAACAAGAAAAATCTATATTATCTAAGACCGTTCAAAGCTGGGTAAGCAATTCTATTTTTGCATTTCGATAAGCAACTGTTCCAAATACCTGTTATTCTGTATTAGTGTGAAAATTTAAAAATTTAAATAAACGTTTAGTGGACTCTCTTGTGTACAATGCAAGATGAAATTTGAAGATTCTCAAATCCACAGTAGGTTCAGATTCCAGTGTGAGCAAGTCCGGTGTAGTCACAGTAGAGTTAGGCAGAAAGAAATTTGGGTCTGCAAGAGGGAACTAACTGGAAACACAGGAAGGAAGAGCTGAATAGGCCGCACAAAGCAGTAAAGAAAGAACCACCAGCTACCATTAGATTCGAGTACGGGCCAGGGGACTGCGGAAATTTTCCATTCCAGTCCACCCACGGGAAGAATCACTGACAGAAACCTAGACATCAAGAAAATGAGGTAAACGCGGGCCAGCAGGCGGCTCCACGAAGGATACAAGGCATTATTTCTTCATGACAGAAACCTAGAGTTTAACATCCGACCAGACTGCGGCAGACCACAGAAAGGAAGGACGAGGGCTCGCAAGGATCACTGGCAAGGGAGCGTCGAGGCTGAGCAGGAACAGAAACATCGAGCATTTTAGAACTACATAAAATGGGTTCAAACCTTGTCGGTGTGAAACTAAATTCAGCGATATCAACTGGGTTTCAGGTGCCACTGTGACTGTGAAAATTGCATCAAAGATTAAATTTTTGTTCACATAAAGCTCGACATTTGAGGCAAAAGATAAACCTTTTTTTGAGAAGGGCCTAGCAACAGCGGCACACAAAGTGGCCATTACGTTGCTGCTCTCCGCAGACCGTTTAAAAATACGAACAAAAAGCGGAGAAGCGAAGGTCAAGGACAGAAACATGACCCCCAAGCCAGTCAGACGTACGGTTATTTCAGTTGCACCCAGGTCAGCAATGGTCGTCTGGCCAACCACCACTGACCCCCGCATGTCAAGCACAACTAAGATGGCTGAAAACTACCGTAGCTTGCTCGACAGCTTGGGATACTAAAAAACATGGCTGCAGAAAGGTATTCGGAAGGGTCGAGCACTCAGATAGGATAGAGATGAAAAGTCCGTATTTCTAAGAGTACATGTGAATGGCTTTTTTCCACTAAACAATTAAGCATTAAACACCCCACAGTATTAATTTTATCCTTTTAAGATTCCTGCTAAAATGTCCGCTAAGTTACCGAAAAAAATTGATTGGAAATCAGAGATAGACACAGAGGGACCTTTTTCACCCGCCATGTCATCTCTGTCCCAATCAAATTGTCAAACAAACAAAAACAAAAGGCAACTTAGCTTTGATGCCGCGCTAGTTTGTTAGGTTGTCTGTTGTGTACCAGTTTCCCTCTCATTATACTCCTTCTTAACCGACAGCCGCTACGAGGCTGTTAGCTATTGGGTAAGCAAACTGCTCAACCACTTGGCAATTCTGCTTCACAACCTCAACATGCCGGTTTTTGATGTTGTGTACCAATTTGTGACCCACTATGTTCCTTATGATCCGGCAGCCGCTATGAGGCTGTTAATTATTAAATGGCTCCACAAATTGACATTCTTTTTTCACTACAAGCAAAAGAGTTATCAAAAGCTAGTTTTTGCTTTTTAAACAAATCAAACAACGCAGAACACAACCACTCAAAAACCGAAACAAACATACGTTACCCTGTACCTAAATTACGCATTGCGAAACAGCGTGGTTCCCTCATTTTTTCATTTACTCCACTTTTTATTAAATTTATTTGCTGAATTTATTAAATATCCAAAAGAAAACTTATCTTGTTCCAAAAAATCAACCACTCCAAAAGATAAACCTAAATTCAGATATTTGATAGTGAGGCAAACTTCATGAAACTTGATAGCAGAAGATTTTAGAATAGAGAATCGCAAAAACAAATTCACAGAATCTTAAAAGAAACGAAACTTGAAGAACTGCCAAAAAAAGTGATAATTTAGCTGAAAATTTTAAATTTAAATTTAATCCACCACCAATGACGAGATCTAAGGTAATCCAGAGAAATCTTAGTTGAAATCTACTGATATTAGCACATGAACAAAAGCAATAGTGCAAGCATCAATAAATTTAAGACGGTGAGACGCCTGATTTGAACGTAATATTTTTCGAGAATGTGAATCGTAGATCCAGATCCTTTTAGTTAGTGTTTCACTTGCACTTAACAAACATGGAAGAAATCCTGAAAGGGAATGGGTCCGTTCAACCTCAAGAAAATGATTTAGAAAGTTAGGCTTTTGAATCAAACACCAATTTTGTGTCATCCAACCCACTGGAAGATCTTCAATCCCAACCTAGGCTTCAACTGGAAAGGGAATTTGAGAGGTATCCTATCGCTGAGAGTTGACGCCTTCTCCAACATAAACTGATCTGAAGGGTTGTCTGTGACTAACATAGTATTTCCCCCAAGAATCCAAACAGCCGTCAGTTATCTCACGGTCACAGACTAATATGAAATTTATAAGTTATTTTTGTTATTTCTCACATTTTTTGCAATCATCAATCCATGATTGGTCGCTTTTGCTTTCGTTTCTTCGTCATAGAGAGAGGATGAATCCAGCTCCGCTCGAGTGTTTTCGAACAATCCTTGCAATTGCACCTGAGAAATCCGTCAGTGACGTAATTTTAGGTTCCAAAAACATTGTTTTCCCAAGGTATACCCTTTTTGAATTTTCCAGTTTCGGCTGTTTCGTTTTTCAACCAATTTAGAACCCTTCGTTTATTCGATTTCGAGGGAAATGTTGGAAAGTGGTCTATCCTGACGCAATATTTATTTCTGTCTAATGCATGCAGCTGTATTTATCTGCTGAAAACTTGTTATGAAACATAATCGATTTATACCAAAAAGAAAATTTAATTGCACTCGGCACCGATTTGATCCACCAACTAAATCAACCACTACTAAGAGCAGAGTACTCGAAAAGACTTCTTTGGTTCTCTTTGGAAAGATTTTCTTTGGCTTGCCTGTTCTACATTTCCCCAGAAAGAACTTACGACCAATTCCCCGACCCGATTCAAAATTCCACTGTCCGAAAATGATCGGGTTCGAAGTTGCTGCCATTGCAACCTTGGCCATGCTCATTTTCTTTTTCATGGGACGTCGGGATGATGAAAAGCAGCGACTGCGGGACGAAGCAGAGAGAAGAAGAAAGGATGCCGAAAGGATGAAAGAATTTGATAGGGCATCTTGTAATACAGCATTGAAACACATAAAAATGCTAATACATGATTGTTGCCAATAATACAATTATTAGACAATACATAGATATCGTAACATGAACTATATGAGTAGTGCATGCGACCTCTACCAGACTCAATTCTCACACCCACAGCTCATCAGTGGAGGAGTGTGGAATTCAGTTTTTGGGTTCCCGCCCTTTTCCAAAGGGTTTGGAACCCTATGTTCTGGACATGTTTATTATTCTTATTGTGTTGCCCACTTTTCCAAAGGAATGGGCAACACCTTGTTATTGGTCTGTGCTTATTATTATTATCCGTCTGTCCCCCCCATAGATCTCGAGTTTGGGAAGGGATACAGGGATGGTTGATACCTTATTTTGAAGCCCTTGACCAGGACATCTCCCGGAAGCAAGATGGTTCCGAAATTCCGGGTTTTGAAAATTCGGATTTTTTCGGATGGTAAGGGGGGACCAAGGCGAAATTTCAAAAATCCAAAATTTGATCAAAAATTTTTTGTCTCCGATTTGGCTCAAAAGTCGGTCATAGGGTAACTCGACCACGCTGATTTCGAAACTGAAATCGAAATTTCCGGAAAATTTACGGATTTCGAGATATTCTATCCGGAAAATTCCGGATTTTGAAAAATTTTTTCAAAAGTGGTCGATATGGTACTCAAATGAAAGAGCTCGTCGAGCTGAGTAATTTTTATCATTACCATATTTTCCGGAAATGCTTCTAGCGAAAGTTATGGCCGCAGATCGGAAAATCCAGAATTTCCGGAAAAAACCGGATTTTCAAAAATTCGTTGAAACATGGGCAATATGGTACTTAATTGAAAGCTCTTTGAGTCGTGGGACAGATTTCCTGAAAAGAAACAGCTTAACAGGTATCTAGCAAAATCTATACCACAAAGGAACGTGTTGTGGGCAACACATTCTTGCAGTAGCGCTAGTTGGGTTGCCGCTTTTTCAACAAAAAGGCAACCCTTTAACTTGGGTATGTCCGTTATTTATTTATTATTATTTATTTATTATTATTTCTTCTCCGGATTCTTGTCCCCCCCCTCTATCTCGAGATTGGAAAGGGGTAGAGAGGTGGTTGATACCTCATTTTGAAGGTCTTGACTTGAACTGCTCCCGGAAGCGCGGGGAGCCCCGGGGGAGCAGAGGTGCTCCCGGAGCACCCCCGTGAGTAAAAATGAGTAAAATAAAAAAGTTGTCCAAATGAGCTAATTTTGGTATCATTCGAAAGCTCTCGACGAGTAATGAAAAAGTTGTAATAGGGTCAAGGCCTGAAAATGCACTCATTTTGAGTTATGAGGCGAAAAATGGTGAAAAATGGCCAAAAACGGCCAAAATGGCTCAAAATTGAAAGTTCTCAGATCGGACTCATATCGGTATCAATCGAAAGCTCTCATTGTGTAGATAAAAAGTTGTAATAGGGCCAAAGCACCAAAATGTACAGAAAATGAGTTACGGAGCCTCAAAGGGGTCAAAAATGGCCAAAAACGGCCAAAATGGGTCAAAATTGAAAATTGTCGGATTCGGTCGATATGGGTGTCATTCGAAAGCTCTCGTTGAGTAGATGAAACGTAGTAATAGGGCCAAAGCACCATAATGTACAGAAAATTGGCTACGGGGACTCAAAGGGGTCAAAAATGACCAAAACCGGCCAAAAATTTTGGAAAACCCACAGAATGGGTATCATTCGAAAGCTCTCTTTGAGTATATAAAAAGTTGTCATAGGGACAAGGAGTACTATCGTAGGATAATTGACTTATCTCGTTTATAAGAGGAAAAATGCCAGCGGCAACCCATTCATGCCAATTTGCTTGTTCTTCTTATTATTGTTCACATTTTCGTGTCCCCCCCTTTATCTCGAGATTGGAAAGGGGTAGAGAGGTGGTTGATACCTCATTTTGAAGGTCTTGACTTGAACTGCTCCCGGAAGCGCGGGGAGCCCCGGGGGAGCAGAGGTGCTCCCGGAGCACCCCCGTGAGTAAAAATGAGTAAAATAAAAAAGTTGTCCAAATGAGCTAATTTTGGTATCATTCGAAAGCTCTCGTCGAGCCATGAAAAAGTTGTAATTGGGTCAAGGCCTGAAAGTGTACTCATTTTGAGTTATGAGGCGAAAAAGGGTCAAAAATGGCCAAAACCGGCCAAAACGGCCGTTTGAAGGGGTTTTCCGCCTTTATCTCGAGCTAGAATCAACTAGTTGGCCTGAAATTTTGCATGTATTGTGGCACCCGATGCGGAAAGACCCTCCGGGCACCTGGGTACCATAGTGTCACGCAATTCGCAAGTACTCGACACGGTGATGCTGCAAATGGTCAAAATTGAAAGTGACGGAAACCCCCTCAATATGGATATCATTCGAAAGCTCTCGTTGCGTAGGTAAAAAATTGTAATAGGGGTACAGCGCCAAAATGTAGGAGAAATTAGTTACGGGGCCTCAAAGGGGTCGAAAATGGCCAAAAACTGTCAAAATGGGTCAAAATTAAAAGTTGTCGGAAACCCCCAATATGGGTAGCATTCGAAAGCTCTCGTTGCGTGGATAAAAAGTTGTAATAGGGCCAAGGCGTCAAAGTGTAGGAAAAATGAGTTACGGGGCCTCAAAGGGGTCAAAAGGGGCCTCAAAGGGGTCAAAAATGGCCAAAACTAGGCCAAAAACAAAAGTTGTCGGAAACCTCCCAACATGGGTATCATTCGAAAGCTCTCGTTGCGTAGGTAAAAAGTTGTAAAAGGGGTAAAGCGCCAAAATATAGAAGAAATGAGTTACGGGGCCTCAAAGGTGTCAATTTGGCCAAAATCGGTCAAAATGGCTCAAAATTGAAAGTTTTCAGATCGGGCTTGTATGGATATCATTCGAAAGCTCTCGTAGCGTGGATAAAAAATTGTAATAGGGCCAAAGCGTTAAAGTGTAGGAAAAATGAGTTTTGAGGCCACAAAAGTATCAAAAACAGCCCAACTCGACCAAATTCGGTCAAAATGAAAGTTGTCGGATCATGCTAATACTGGAATCAATTGAAAGCTCCTTGTGAGCTGGAAGCAAGTAACACGAGAAATGAGAAATGTACTAATTATGATAGAAATGGACACTTTCTATAAACGGAAAAATAACGGGCGGGAACCACTTGATGCCTTTTGACTTGTTTAAAATACTTTTACAAAATCCCCCAAAAATATAGACCAAAATTAGTTTCGCCGCCGGTCGCCTCAAACTAGTGAAAGTTAATTGACACATAAACATGAAACAAGAATTTCGTGACAACATAAAAAAAACCTAAACAAAAACGTCTAGTTTCTATTTCAGGTGACGCTGGTGCGAGCCAACGCGGAGACGTTGTGCAAAGGGATGAAAGGGGTGGTAGAGGCAGCGGAAGGAAAGCGGCGCGGCGAAGGAAGAGATCAAGCGAAAACAATCTGCCGCGAGAGGGCGATGCTGTCCCCGGCGCAGGTAGCTGTCCTGATTCCAATGACGTCGAAGACATCGTCATGCTCCGATGTCATTGTGGGCGACAGCAACATACGGAAGCCAAAAAAATTTAAAACCGACAAATACAAAAAAGTTTAGTAAAGCTTTGACACTTGGTTCGTCTGTATTTCAGTAGTTCAACGGTAGAGCGTCGGTCTAGTCAGCGCATGGATACAACCCATACCTGAAGTAGAGGTTAAATTTCACAATTTCACTGACCCTTGTGGAAGCAAATTTGGGTTCCCTTGTGGACAAGTGTCCGAAAACTTGAAAACATTGCATCTCTGCTGAGTCTTGAACCCTCAACTTCTCATACTTTAGGCGAATCCTGTACTAACTGAGCTATTGTGGCCACAGCATCAAGCTAAGTAGAATTATTATGCTAGATTTTCATCACTTGAACCTCAGGAAGCAGTCATTAAAAATAAGTTTTGAAGATTTTGCAGTCAATTCTGAACAGAACACCAAGACGATTGCTGTAAGAATTATTGCATACCTGTTGTCGTACAAACAAACCTTTGGCAGTCTGCAATACAATAATTATAGCTCAATGTCTAATAAACGCTAAAGAATACAAGGGAAATGTGACGAAATCAGACAAACATTTTCACTGTTCGTAGTACAGGTACTTTCTCAATCCGGGATTTCGCGAACTCGTTTGCATTAGCCACTACTAGTGTTGGGATTGGCCGAAAATTTCCATGGTTGGCTTGGCTTGGCTTGACCGGAGTTTGAAGTTGGCCGGCCAATTGGCCGTTGGGGCCCCACTTTACGTGTTCCTTCAAGTAGTATAGGGAGGTAAAATGGTGTCGCATTGGGGGGTGGAGTTTGAGGTTGTGGAGGTGGAGTTGGGGGGTGGAGTTTGCGGAGTGTGGAGTTGGGGGGGGGGGTGGAGTTTGGGGTTGTGGAGTTGGGGGGTGGAGTTTGGGGTTGTGGAGTTGGGAGGGTGGAGATTGAGGTTGTGGAGTTGAAGGGTGGAGTTTGGGGTTGTGGAGGAGGCGACTGGCACCACGGTCGACCCAAGGTCAAATGTCGAAATTGTCCATTTTCACTCGAAAAACTTTATCTAGGGGGTTTTCTGGGTCAGGGATTTCAAAAATGACCTTAGTTTTGCTCTATCTTGTAAGCTCCATGCTGCAACGGACCCATAACCGGAACCATAGTCGACCCAAGGTCAATTTTCAAAATTGGCAATTTTCGCCCGAATAACTTTATCTAGGGTCGGGGTCGGAAAATTCAAAAATGACCTTATTTTTTGTCCCCTACGTAAGGCCAACTCCGTATCTATCCATTTTTTCGTCCATTTTATCCATATTTTTATGTTATATTTCCATGTTATATTTCCATATTCCATTTTATTTCCGTAATGCTACCTATTGCCTTGTCTGAAATTAAGTACGTAGACTTAAAAAATGGCCTTAGATTTTAGCCCTTACCTACGAATAATACTGTACTCTATAATTAATCTAGCTAACTAAAATTATAGTTGTGGCCGCGCTGTTTAATTTTTATAGGCATAAACGTTCTACTCAGGGTAATTTGACTACGTAGAATCCAAAAATGGCCTTAGATTTGAGCTGTTACGTTCGAATAACTCTGTATATTATAATAAACTTAGCTACTTAATATTATAATTTTGATGTTGACTATTTCATTGGGAATACGTTCTATTACGGGTAACTTGACTATGTATAATCTAAAACTTGTGTTAGATTTGTAGTGTTACGTACGGCTAAAGCAGTAAACACTGATTTGATTTGGTTATTAAAACTTGAATGATGGCCTTATTGCTGAATATTTGGCTGTAAAAACGTTCTCTAGGGGTATATAATTTATGTAATTAGATATCAAAGATGGCACTAGATTTGAACTGTTACTTACGGGTAATGGCAATTTTATGTAATTAATCTAGCTACCTGTAAAGATAATTATGATTTTGGCTTCGACTATTGTTTTGCAAAAACCTATTAAGGGTTTTCTGGATTGTAGAATCTGGATATGGAACAGGAAACTGTCCAGAACAAACTGCTAAACAAAGATAAATCAGGAAACATTAAAAGCACTTGGAGCTTCATTCAGAATGCTGAAATAAAACTTCATGAAAGTTGATAGCAGAACATTTTAGAATACAGAATGAGAAAAACGAATTAAAAAATCTTAAAAAAAAGAAACTTGAAGAAGTGCGAAAAGAAAAATGCATAATTTTAGCCGAAATGTTTAAAGAGGTGATTTCCAGCGGAAATTCCCACCAACCACAATAGTCATATATATCTAATATCTACTGATATTAGCACAAGCACAAAAGCAATAATGTAGTGTGCAGTCATCGTCTAAATCTAAGACGGTGAGATGCCTGATTTGAAGGTAATATTTTTCGAGAATGTGAATCATAGATTCTTTGAGTTAGTTTTTCACTCGCATTCAACAAATAATGAAGAAATCCTGGGTAAGTTTAACCTAAAGGAAATAATTTAGAAAGTTAGGCTTTTGAATCAAACACCAATTTTGTGTCATCCAACCCACTGGAAGATCTTCAATCCCAACCTAGGCTTCAACTGGAAAGGGAATTTGAGAGGTATCCTATCGCTGAGAGTTGACGCCTTCTCCAACATAAACTGATCTGAAAGGTTGTCTGTGACTAACATAGTAGTTCCCCCAAGAATCCAAACAGCCGTTAGTTATCTCACGGTCACAGACTAATTTGAAATTTATAAGTTATTTTTGTTATTTCTCACATTTTTTGCAATCATCAATCCATGATTGGTCGCTTTTGTTTTCGTTTCTTCGTCATAGGGAGAGGATGAATCCACCTCCGCTAGAGTGTTTTCGAACATTCCTTGCAATTGCACCTGAGAAATCCGTCAGCGACGTCATTTTAGGTTTCAAAAACATTGTTTTCCCATTAAGGTATACCCTTTTCAATTTTCCAGTTTCGGCTGTTTCGTTTTTCAACCAATTTAGAACCCTTCACTTATTCGATTCCGAGGGAAATGTTGGAAAGTGGTCTATCCTGACGCAATATTTATTTCTGTCTAATGCATGTAGCTGTACTTATCTGCTGAAAACTTGTTATGAAACATAATCGATTTATACCAAAAAGAAAAGTTTAATTGCACTCGCCACCGATTTGATCCACCAACTTAATCAACCACTACTAAGAGCAGAGTACTCGAAAAGACTTCTTTGGTTTTCTTTGGAAAGATTTTCTTTGGCTTGCCTGTTCTACATTTTCCCAGAAAGAACTTACGACCAATTCCCCGACCCGATTTAAAATTCCACTGTCCGGAAATGAGCGGATTCGGTGTTGCTGCCATTGCAACCTTGGCCATGCTCATTTTCTTTTTCATGGGACGTCGGGATGATGAAAAGCAGCGACTGCGGGACGAAGCAGAGGAAAGAAGAAAGGATGCCGAGATTGCCGAGTTCCTGCGCCAGGATGCGGAAGACCAAGCAAAGAAAGCGCGAGCCGAAGCAAAGGAAGTCCGAAAGGCAATCGCTGGATTAATGGCTGCCTTGGAAGAACAGGTAATAAGAAAATGTATTTGGAGTTTTGGACTACCCGACTATCTGTTACCTATTTCCGGAGCTATTTAAATTATTTTGATAGGGCATCTTGTAATACAGCATTGAAACACATAAAATGCTAATACATGATTGTTGCCAATAATACAATTATTAGACAATACATAGATATCGTAACATAAACTATATTAGTAGTGCATGCGACCTCTACCAGACTCATTTCTCACAACCGCGGCTCATCAGTGGAGGAGTGTGGAATTCAGTTTTTTAAATACTTTTAAAAAATCCCCCCAAAAATATAGACCAAAATTAGTTTCGCCGCCGGTCGCCTCAAACTAGTGAAAGTTAATTGACACATAAACATGAAACAAGAATTGTGTGACAACATAAAAAACCTAAACAAAAACGTCTATTTAGAAATGTGTATCCAAGAATTTAATGGTGAAATGTCTAAAAGGTTATTAAAATTGTTGTGTTTACATGACTTCAAAAAGTGTCGTTTTAAGCTTCGTGTTTTATAATTCTTTTGTTTAAGCTTCAGATACACTCCTCTTGAAATTGCTAAAAAATCATCAGAATTGCTACACAAATTTGAAATTCTAATAATTTCATTAGCAAAAACGTTGTAACAGCAGAATTTGGAAATATTGCTATCTATTTCAGGTGACGCTGGTGCGAGCCAACACAGAGACGTTGTGCAAAGGGATGAAAGAGGCGGTAACGCAGCGGAAGGAAGGCGGCGCGGCGCGAAGGAAGAGATCAAGCGAAAACAATCTGCCGCGAGAGGGCGATGCTGTCCCCGGCGCAAACATAATCGATTTATACCAAAAAGAAAAGTTTAATTGCACTCGTCACCGATTTGATCCACCAACTAAATCAACCACTACTAAGAGCGAGTACTCGAAAAGACTTCCTGGTTCTCTTTGGAAAGATTTTCTTTGGCTTGCCTGTTCTACATTTTCCCAGAAAGAACTTACGACCAATTCCCCGACCCGATTTAAAATTCCACTGTCCGGAAATGAGCGGATTCGGAGTTGCTGCCATTGCAACCTTGGCCATGCTCATTTTCTTTTTCATGGGACGTCGGGATGATGAAAAGCAGCGACTGCGGGACGAAGCAGAGGAAAGAAGAAAGGATGCCGAGATTGCCGAGTTCCTGCGCTAGGATGCGGAAGACCAAGCAAAGAAAGCGCGAGCCGAAGCAAAGGAACTCCGAAAGGCAATCGCTGGATTAATGGCTGCCTTGGAAGAACAGGTAATAAGAAAAAGTATTTGGACTACCCGACTATCTGTTACCTATTTCCGGAGCTATTTAAATTATTTTGATAGGGCATCTTGTAATACAGCATTGAAACACATAAAATGCTAATACATGATTGTTGCCAATAATACAATTATTAGACAATACATAGATATCGTAACATAAACTATATTAGTAGTGTGCATACCTTGTCGTACAAACAAACCTCTACCAGTCTGCAATACCATAACCATAGCTCAATTCTGATAAACCTAAAGAATACAAGGGAAATGTGACGAAATCAGACAAACATTCTCACTGTTCGTAGCCAGGTACTTTCTCAATCCGGGATTTCGCGAACTCGTTAACATTAGCCACTACTAGTGTTGGGATTGGCCGAAAATTTCCATGGTTGGCTTGGCTTGGCTTGGCCGGAGTTTGTGGTTGGCCGGCCAATTGGCCGTTGGGGCCACTTTACGTGTTCCTTCAAGTAGTATAGGGAGGTAAAATGGTGTGCATGGGGGGGGGTGGAGGGGTTGTGGAGGTGGAATTGGGGGTGGAGTTTGAGGTTGTGGAGTTGGGGGTGGAGTTTGGGGTGTGGAGTGGGAGGGTGGAGTTTGTGGGTGTTGAGCTGGGGGTGGAGTTTGGTGTTGTGGAGGAAATTGGGGGAGGTTGTGGAGGAGGCGGCTGGAACCACGGTCGATCCAGGTAAAATTTAGAAATTGTCCATTTTACTGAAAACTTGATCTAGGGTTTTCGGGGTCAGGGATTTCAAAAATGACCTTAGTTTTGTTATCTTGTAAGATCCCTGCTGTAACGGACCCATAACGGAACCATGGTCGACCAAAGGTCAAATTTGAAAATTGAACATTTTCGTTGGAAAACCTTGTCTAGGGGTAATTTGTGTCGTAGATTTCAAAAATGAGCTTAGAGTTTTGCTAAGATCAAACTCCATGCTGTAACGGACCCATAACCGGAAACATAGTCGACCCAAGGTCAATTTTCAAAATTGGCAATTTTCGCCCGAATAACTTTATCTAGGGTCGGGGTCGAAAAATTCAAAATGACCTTATTTTTGTCTCCTACGTAAGGCCAACTCCGTATCTATCCTGTTTTCGTCCTTTTATCCTATTTTTATGTTATATTTTCATGTTATATTTCCTATTCCATTTTATTTCCGTAATGCTACCTATTCCTTGTCTAAAATTAAGTACTTGACTTAAAAAATCCCCTTAGGTTTTAGTCCTTACCTACGAATAATACAGTACTTTAATTAATCTAGCCTTCTAATTATAGTTGTGCCACGCTGTTTAATTTTTATGAACTAACGTTCTACTCAGGGTATTTGACTACGTAGATCCAATGGCAGATTTGAGCTGTTACGTTCGAATAACGCTTATATTATATAACTTAGCTACTTATTTTATTGATGTTACTGTTGACTTTTCTTGGGAATACGTTCTATTACGGTACTTGACTATTATAATCTAATTCGTTAGATTTGTAGTGTTACGTACGGCTAAGCGTACCTGATTTGATTTGGTTATTCGATTGGCCTTTTCTGATTTGGCTGTAAACGTTCTCGGGGTTTTTGCGTAGAATCAAGTGGTCGTGACTTACTACGGTTGCAATTTATGTAATTCAGCATCTAGATATAAAGATATATAAGATATAAAGATAAAGATATAGACCAAAATTAGTTTCGCCGCCGGTCGCCTCAAACTAGTGAAAGTTAATTGACACATAAACATGAAACAAGAATTGTGTGACAACATAAAAAACCTAAACAAAAACGTCTATTTAGAAATGTGTATCCAAGAATTTAATGGTGAAATGTCTAAAGGGTTATTAAAATTGTTGTGTTTACATGACTTCAAAAAGTGTCGTTTTAAGCTTCGTGTTTTATAATTCTTTTGTTTAAGCTTCAGATACACTCCTTTTGAAATTGCTAAATAATCATCAGAATTGCTACACAAATTTGAAATTCTAATAATTTCATTAGCAAAAACGTTGTAACAGCAGAATTTGGAAATATTGCTATCTATTTCAGGTGACGCTGGTGCGAGCCAACGCAGAGACGTTGTGCAAAGGGATGAAAGAGGCGGTAACGCAGCGGAAGGAAGGCGGCGCGGCGCGAAGGAAGAGATCAAACGAAAACAATCTGCCGCGAGAGGGCGATGCTGTCCCCGGCGCAAACATAATCGATTTATACCAAAAAGAAAAGTTTAATTGCACTCGTCACCGATTTGATCCACCAACTAAATCAACCACTACTAAGAGCAGAGTACTCGAAAATACTTCTTTGGTTCTCTTTGGAAAGATTTTCTTTGGCTTGCCTGTTCTACATTTTCACAGAAAGAACTTACGACCAATTCCCCGACCCGATTCAAAATTCCACTGTCCGAAAATGAGCGGATTCGAAGTTGCTGCCATTGCAACCTTGGCCATGCTCATTTTCTTTTTCATAGGACGTCGGGATGATGAAAAGCAGCGACTGCGGGACGAAACAGAGGAAAGAAGAAAGGATGCCGAGATTGCCGAGTTCCTGCGCCAGGATGCGGAAGACCAAGCAAAGAAAGCGCGAGCCAAAGCAAAGGAACTCCGAAAGGCAATCGCTGGATTAATGGCTGCCTTGGAAGAACAGGTAATAAGAAAAAGTATTTGGACATACCCGACTATCTGTTACCTATTTCCGGAGCTATATAAATTATTTTGATAGGGCATCTTGTAATACTGCATTGAAACACATAAAAATGCTAATACATGATTGTTGCCAATAATACAATTATTAGACAATACATAGATATAGTAACATAAACTATATTACGTTGTGCAAAGGGATGAAAGGGGCGGTAACGCAGCGGAAGGAAGGCGGCGCGGCGCGAAGGAAGAGATCAAGCGAAAACAATCTGCCGCGAGAGGGCGATGCTGTCCCCGGCGCAGGTAGCGGTCCTGATTCCAATGACATCGAAGACATCGTCATGCTCCGATGTCATTGTGGGCGACAGCAACATACGGAAGCCAAAGAAAATTTAAAACCGACAAATACAAAAAAAGTTTAGTAACGCTTTGACACTTGGTTCGTCTGTATTTCAGTAGTTCAACGGTAGAGCGTCGGTCTAGTCAGCGCATGGATTCAATCCATACCTGAAGAAGAGGTTAAATTTCACAATTTCACTGACCCTTGTGGAAGCAAATTTGGGTTCCCTTGTGGACAAGTGTCCGAAAACTTGAAAACATTGCACCTCTGCTGAGTCTTGAACCCTCAACTTCTCATACTTTAGGCGAATCCTGTACTAACTGAGCTATTGTGGCCACAGCATCAAGCTAAGTAGAATTATTATGCTAGATTTTCATCACTTGAACCTCAGGAAGCAGTCATTAAAAATAAGTTTTGAAGATTTTGCAGTCAATTTTGAACAGAACAAAAAGACGATTACTGTAAGAATTATTGCATACCTGTTGTCGTACAAACAAACCTTTAGCAGAATGCAATACAATAATTATAGCTCAATGTCTGATAAACGCTAAAGAATACAAGGGAAATGTGACGAATCAGACAAACATTCTCACTGTTCGTAGCCAGGTACTTTCTCAATCCAGGATTTCGCGAACTCGTTAGCATTAGCCACTACTAGTGTTGGGATTGGCCGAAAATTTCCATGGTTGGCTTGGCTTGGCTTGGCCGGAGTTTGAAGTTGGCCGGCCAATTGGCCGTTGGGGCCCCACTTTACGTGTTCCTTCAAGTAGTATAGGGAGGTAAAATGGTGTCGCATGGGGGGTGGAGTTTGAGGTTGTGGAGGTGGAGTTGGGGGGTGGAGCTTGCGGAGTGTGGAGTTGGGGGGTGGAGTTTGGGGTTGTGGAGTTGGGGGGTGGAGTTTGGGGTTGTGGAGTTGGGAGGGTGGAGTTTGAGGTTGTGGAGCTAGGGGGTGGAGTTTGGTGTTGTGGAGGAAATTGGGGGAGGTTGTGGAGGAGGCGGCTGGAACCACGGTCGATCCAAGGTAAAATTTCGAAATTGTCCATTTTCACTCGAAAAACTTGATCTAGGGGTTTTCGGGGTCAGGGATTTCAAAAATGACCTTAGTTTTGCTGTATCTTGTAAGATCCCTGCTGTAACGGACCCATAACCGGAACCATGGTCGACCAAAGGTCAAATTTGAAAATTGAACATTTTCGTTGGAAAACCTTGTCTAGGGGTAATTTGCTGTCGTAGATTTCAAAAATGAGCTTAGAGTTTTGCTAAGATCAAAGCTCCATGCTGTAACGGACCCATAACCGGAAACATAGTCGACCCAAGGTCAATTTTCAAAATTGGCAATTTTCGCCCGAATAACTTTATCTAGGGTCGGGGTCGAAAAATTCAAAAATGACCTTATTTTTTGTCTCCTACGTAAGGCCAACTCCGTATCTATCCATGTTTTCGTCCATTTTATCCATATTTTTATGTTATATTTTCATGTTGTATTTCCATATTCCATTTTATTTCCGTAATGCTACCTATTGCCTTGTCTAAAATTAAGTACGTAGACCTAAAAAATGGCCTTAGGTTTTAGCCCTTACCTACGAATAATACAGTACTCTATAATTAATCTAGCCTTCTAAAATTATAGTTGTGGCCACGCTGTTTAATTTTTATGAACATAAACGTTCTACTCAGGGTAATTTGACTACGTAGAATCCAAAAATTTCCCTAGATTTGAGCTGTTACGTTCGAATAACGCTGTATATTATAATAAACTTAGCTACTTAATCTTATAATTTTGATGTTACTGTTGACTATTTCATTGGGAATACGTTCTATTACGGGTAACTTGACTATGTATAATCTAAAAATTGCGTTAGATTTGTAGTGTTACGTACGGCTAAAACAGTAAACACTGATTTGATTTGGTTATTAAAACTTGAATGATGGCCTTATTGCTGAATATTTGGCTGTAAAAACGTTCTCTAGGGGTATATAATTTATGCAAGTAGAAATCAAAGATGGCACTAGATTTGAACTGTTACTTACGGGTAATGGCAATTTTATGTAATTAATCTAGCTATCTATAAAGATATAAAGATATATAAGATATAAAGATAAAGATATAGACCAAAATTAGTTTCGCCGCCGGTCGCCTCAAACTAGTGAAAGTTAATTGACACATAAACATGAAACAAGAATTGTGTGACAACATTAAAAATAGATACATTACTTGATGTATTTTTGTCAAATATGTGTTATTGTGTGTTTCATCAAATCAACAGCGACACGAGTACCAACTCAGACCACCGACTTGTGATTAACAACTCTCCAAAGATGAGTGGAATTGGAATCGAAGTCGTTGCAATAGCAACGATTGCTTCCCTGGTGATTTTCTACTTTATGAAGGAAAGGCAGCGCAACGCCGCCGAGCTGGAAAGGCAGCGCAACGCCGCGCAATTCCCCGACCCGATTCAAAATTCCACTGTCCGAAAATGAGCGGCATCGAAGTGGCTGCCATGGCAACCTTGGCCATGCTCATTTTCTTTTTCATGGGACGTCGGGACGATGAAAAGCAGCGACTGCGGGACGAAGCAGAGGAAAGAAGAAAGGATGCCGAGATTGCCGAGTTCCTGCGCCAGGATGCGGAAGACCAAGCAAAGAAAGCGCGAGCCGAAGCAAAGGAACTCCGAAAGGCAATCGCTGGATTAATGGCTGCCTTGGAAGAACAGGTAATAAGAAAAAGTATTTAGACATACCCGACTATCTGTTACCTATTTCCTCAGCTATATAAATTATTTTGATAGGGCATCTTGTAATACAGCATTGAAACACATAAAAATGCTAATACATGATTGTTGCCAATAATACAATTATTAGACAATACATAAATATCGTAACATAAACTGTATGAGTAGTGCATGGAACCTCTACCAGACTCAATTCTCACACCCGCGGCTCATCAGTGGAGGAGTGTGGAATTTAGTTTTTTTAAAATACTTTTACAAAATCCCCCCAAAAATATAGACCAAAATTAGTTTCGCCGCCGGTCGCCTCAAACTAGTGAAAGTTAATTGACACATAAACATGAAACAAGAATTGTGTGACAACATAAAAAATCGATAATTTTGATGTTTTGTAATGTGTTTGTGTGTGTCTATAAGGAGTCAGCTCAGACCACGCTTGTGATTAAAACTCTCCAAAGTGAGTGGAATTGGAATTGAAGTCGTTGATAGACGATTGCTTTCTGGTGATTCATTATGAAGGAAAGGCAGGCAACGCCGCCGAGTGAAAAGGAGGAACGGGCATTCCCCGACCCGATTCAAAATTCCTGTCCGAAAATGAGCGGCTCGAAGTGGCTGCCATGGCAACCTTGGCCATGCTCATTTTCTTTTTCATGGGACGTCGGGATGATGAAAAGCAGCGACTGCGGGACGAAGCAGAGGAAAGAAGAAAGGATGCCGAGTTGCGAGTTCCTGCGCCAGGATGCGGAAGACCAAGCAAAGAAAGCGCGAGCCGAAGCAAAGGAACTCCGAAAGGCAATCGCTGGATTAATGGGCTTGGAAGAACAGGTAATAAGAAAAAGTATTTGGACACCCGATACGTTACCTACTTCCGGAGCTATATAAATTATTTTGATAGGGCATCTTGTAATACAGCATTGAAACACATAAAAATGCTAATACATGATTGTTGCCAATAATACAATTATTAGACAATACATAAATATCGTAACATAAACTGTATGAGTAGTGCATGGAACCTCTACCAGACTCAATTCTCACACCCGCGGCTCATCAGTGGAGGAGTGTGGAATTCAGTTTTTTAAAATACTTTTACAAAATCCCCCCAAAAATATAGACCAAAATTAGTTTCGCCGCCGGTCGCCTCAAACTAGTGAAAGTTAACTGACACATAAACATGAAACAAGAATTGTGTGACAACATAAAAAACCTAAACAAAAACGTCTATTTAGAAATGTGTATCCAAGAATTTAATGGTGAAATGTCTAAAAGGTTATTAAAATTGTGTTAAAAAATTAAGCTTCGTGTTTTATAGTTCTTTTGTTTAAGCTTCAGATACACTCCTCTTGAAATTGCTAAAAAATCATCAGAATTGCTACACAAATTTGAAATTCTAATAATTTCATTAGCAAAAACGTTGTAACAGCAGAATTTGGAAATATTGCTATCTATTTCAGGTGACGCTGGTGCGAGCCAACGCGGAGACGTTGTGCAAAGGGATGAAAGGGGCGGTAGAGGCAGCGGAAGGAAAGCGGCGCGGCGCGAAGGAAGAGATCAAGCGAAAACAATCTGCCGCGAGAGAGCGATGCTGTCCCCGGCGCAGGTAGCTGTCCTGATTCCAATGACATCGAAGACATCGTCTTGCTAAATGTCATTGTGGGCGACAGCAACATACGGAAGCCAAAGAAAATTTAAAACAGACAAATACCAAAAACGTTTAGTAAAGCTTTGACACTTGGTTCGTCTGTATTTCAGTAGTTCAACGGTAGAGCGTCGGTCTAGTCAGCGCATGGATTCAATCCATACCTGAAGAAGAGGTTAAATTTCACAAATTTGGGTTCCCTTGTGGACGATGGTCCGAAAACGTGAAAACATTGCACCTCTGCTGAGACTTGAACCCTCAACTTCTCATACTTTAGGCGAATCCTGTACTAACTGAGCTATTGTGGCCACAGCATCAAGCTAAGTAGAATTATTATGTTAGATTTTCATCACTTGAACCTCAGGAAGCAGTCATTAAAAATAAGTTTTGAAGATTTTGCAGTCAATTTTGAACAGAACACCAAGACGATTGCTGTAAGAATTATTGCATACCTGTTGTCGTACAAACAAACCTTTAGCAGTCTGCAATACAATAATTATAGCTCAATGTCTGATAAACGCTAAAGAATACAAGGGAAATGTGACGAAATCAGACAAACATTCTCACTGTTCGTAGCCAGGTACTTTCTCAATCCGGGATTTCGCGAACTCGTTAACATTAGCCACTACTAGTGTTGGGATTGGCCGAAAATTTCCATGGTTGGCTTGGCTTGGCTTGGCCGGAGTTTGAAGTTGGCCGGCCAATTGGCCGTTGGGGCCCCACTTTACGTGTTCCTTCAAGTAGTATAGGGAGGTAAAATGGTGTCGCATGGGGGGGTGGAGTTTGAGGTTGTGGAGGTGGAATTGGGGGGTGGAGTTTGAGGTTGTGGAGTTGGGGGGTGGAGTTTGGGGTTGTGGAGTTGGGAGGGTGGAGTTTGAGGTTGTGGAGTTGGGAGGGTGGAGTTTGTGGTTGTGGAGTTGGGGGGTGGAGTTTGGGGTTGTGGAGGAAATTGGTGGAGGTTGTGGAGGAGGCGACTGGAACCACGGTCGACCCAAGGTCAAATTTCGAAATTGTCCATTTTCACTCGAAAAACTTTATCTAGGGGGTTTTCGGGGACAGGGAGTTCAAAAATAACCTTAGTTTTGCTCTATTTTGTAAGCTCCATGCTGTAACGGACCCATAACCGGAACCATGGTCGACCAAAGGTCAAATTTGAAAATTGAACATTTTCGTTGGAAAAACTTTGTCTAGGGTCGGGGTCGGAAAATTCAAAAATGACCTTATTTTTTGTCTCCTACGTAAGGCCAACTCCGTATCTATCCATGTTTTCGTCTATTTTATCCATATTTTTATGTTATATTTCCATGTTATATTTCCATATTCCATTTTATTTCCGTAATGCTACCTATTGCCTTGTCTAAAATTAAGTACGTAGACTTAAAAAATGGCCTTAGGTTTTAGCCCTTACCTACGAATAATACTGTACTCTATAATTAATCTAGCCTTCTAAAATTATAGTTGTGGCCACGCTGTTTAATTTTTATGAGCATAAACGTTCTACTCAGGGTAATTTGACTACGTAGAATCCAAAAATGGCCCTAGATTTGAGCTGTTACGTTCGAATAACGCTGTATATTATAATAAACTTAGCTACTTAATATTATAATTTTGATGTTACTGTTGACTATTTCATTGGGAATACGTTCTATTACGGATAACTTGACTATGTATAATCTAAAACTTGTGCTAGATTTGTAGTGTTACGTACGGCTAACGCAGTAAACACTGATTTGATTTGGTTATTAAAACTTGAATGATGGCCTTATTGCTGAATATTTGGCTGTAAAAACGTTCTCTAGGGTTATATAATTTATGTAAGTAATCAAAGATGGCACTAGATTTGAACTGTTACTTACGGGTAATGGCAATGTTATGTAACTAATCTAGCTATCTATAAAGATAATTATGATTTTGGCTTCGACTATTGTTTTGCAAAAACCTATTAAGGGTTTTCTGGGTTGTAGAATCTGGATATGGAACAGGAAACTGTTTAGAACAAACTGCTAGACAAAGATAAATCAGGAAACATTAAAAGCACTTGGAGCTTCATTCAGAATACTTAAATAAAAATAGACATTAGAATCGTGTCATACAATTCATGACAATTATATAGTTACTGTAACGACTTGCGTTTCTAATAATTTACAATTGTGGTTCACTAATGTTTGACGGTTTATTTCAATGTCTTGTCTGTTCTTTTGTCTGGAATGGTTCTTTATTAACAAATTAGGTAATTGAGTTCTGGACAAGTTTTAAACTTGCCGTTTTGCTATTCGTAACAAATTTTCTCGGAAGCAGTGACGTTTACGGTGTTTTAAAATTTGCAGTTCTCTTGCACATGTTGTTCTCTGGGTTGGGTTAGCAGTTTTTAAATTTGCTGTGAAAGAGTCCAGTTCATTGTATTAATGGTGTTTTTGAAGAAAAGTGACTCCGATCACGTAGCCTAAAGGTAAGAAACCATTAGTAAATTTAAATTGTTTTGAGCAATTAAATATAACTTTTTTAGTATGAGGTTTGGCTTGTTAAAGGATTTTAGCAACTTTGTCGCAATTTTTATCGCGATTGTTAATCTTTGAAACGGCGCGCAATTGCGCGCCTTAAAAATTATTGTCAGTTTAACAATTTTCTTTGGACCTGTTCGGTTGCTGTTTTAAATCGCGAGGTTCTAATACTAGTACTTTTTATATCTTAAAAACCTCTGAACTTTGAATTTTTATCTTCACAGAGTATAAGTTGTTGGGTCATGAGGTTTGGGTTTTGAGTTGTCTCACGAAGGAATGGGTATTGCTGGTCAAACAGACTTTTAAAAGCACGAGCTTAACTTGGATTTGACTTCATCGTTTTTACTAAGCCTTGATGGGCTTTGAACTACTAAAAATGGAAAATTTATGCAGAACTTTAGTCTTGGTGGAACAATTTTGAAAAACCGATTGTTTTGATTGAATTTTGTCCTTGAATAAGGCCACTTCGTTTAGACTCTTTTTAAATGTTTTTAACTTTAAATAATGCCAACTGTAATTGTTTCAGCAATGGAGAATGAAATAGAAGATGTCGCCAACGACCTCCATCGAATTGTGGATGATGTAAGAACAATTTTTTGATTTCACGGCTCAGAGTTGACCCATGAAGTGAGATGTCGACTCTGGGCAATAGAAGACGATCTGGAGTTCAATGCCAGGCGTCTTGAGTCTACCGGTCCCCCAGTCAACGTGCCTGAGGATCCTACAATCCACAACAGTGGCGCAAATTAAAGGTTAGTTCACTGTAATATTCTCCAATTAAGTAATGAACAGGTGAAATCAAATGAAGAAATGTGGTGCGTAACGAAATCTAGTGTTGTTGACAGGTCGGGTGGAAAACAGCCAGCCGGCCGGCTGCTGGCCAAGATGTGTACTCGGCCGTCTTCAGAAGTTAGGTTATGCGGGGCCGTTTTCAAAAAGTCGACCGGTCCGGAACGGCCGCTCGACAATTTCGGCCAGTCACCAACAGTAAGCGATTGGAATGTCAGGAAAGCCGATAAATTATGGGGCGCAAGGGTTGTTTATTTGTTTCGTACTTTTGAACATGTATTGCGTCATGTACCTAAAGACGGCCCCCTCCATTTGTTATTAATTGTACATGACGAATCTAAATTGTATTATGTTGACAGTTTAAGTGGTGCAATACTAGTTGAAAAACTTAGCCTGTTTGATTTGGAATTAGTGTTACAGTATGGATATGTGCAAATGCATGTTAACTATGTATGACTCATCACCCGACGATTACAGTCTAAAGAAAAACCGGTTTTGATGATTACAGTTTAATAAGAAGCGGAAAAAACCGGTTTTTTTCGTGATCATTGTGTATTAAGAAGAAACGCCGTTCTAGAAATAACCAGTCTACTGTCAAGTCGTGTTTGCAATAATGTCTACTGCTACTGCTACTAAAGATGGCTGTAAACGTCTTGTTCGCGGACCTGATGGTGACGTACTGCTATTCTTTACTGGATACTCGATATTCTCGAACTTTAACAGATGCCCATTTATACTTGACGGCATGCTCTGCCAGACGGTAGAGCAATACTACCAAGCCCAGAAGGCTCGTTGCTTTGGTGATACTGATATTTACCGGGACATTATTACCTGTTGGTTGCCCAGTCGTTGTAAACAACTGGGAAAGAACATTCCTAACATTAATAGGGATGTTTGGAGGAGCAAGGCTCAGGATGTTATGATGGAGGCACTTTTGGCGAAGTTTACGCAGAACGAGGCGGCTCGGAAGAAGTTGCTGGAGACTGGAAAGGCGGTACTTGGGGAGGCCTCAAAGTACGATAAGTACTTTGGGATTGGAATGGGCATAAATGGCGGAAGGAGTGGAAGACAGAAGGAACTGGCCAGGAAGAAATGTGCACGGAGAAAATTTGATGAAGATACGAGAGAAGCTCGCCCATAATTAACTGTTGCTGTGTATGTAAAAAATCTACGACTGCGAAAAGACTACAGCATTCAAACAAAAATGCTGAAAGAATGCAGCATTTTATAATTGTGTGTGTCCCTGGTTATGTTGTATTATTGTGTTGATTTTATGACTGTGTATATACGGTGTATTGTTGTGTAGTATATAAATAAAAATTAAAAAGGCATGCTAAAACATTACAGCATTGAAATGAATGCTAAAAGAGTGAAGCATTCTAAAGGAAATGCTAAAAGATTGCAGCATTTGGCAATAAAAAAACCTGAATAAGAAAAAAGCCAAGAAAAAAAAGCTGAATAAAATAAAAAGCCAAAAAAATTCCGACCAAGACTGGTCAAATGACTCTTATCAATAAACGAATAGCATTGTCAACGATCGGGCAACGTGATAATCCTGTTTGGTGGCGAATGAGAATGAATCGATTAACGTCGTCTCAGTTTGGTCGGATCACCAGAGCGCGTGAATCAACGGCAAAGAAAATTGCTGGAGATTTGTCTGTCGAATCAAAGCCTACACGGATGCCTGAAGCCTGTCGAATGGGCATCAGAGAAGAAGCAAACGCTAAAAGAGCCTACATTAAGTACATGCTGAACACGTTTAATGTGGATGTCGTGATTAGTGACATTGGATTTTGCGTCCCGGAATGGGCGCCATATCTTGGTTGCTCCCCAGATGGTGTTGTCTACAATCGCTACGACGTCGACAAGAAGCCGTGGCTGTTGGAAATCAAATGTCTGTACGACAAGCATTTGCTGCCTCGGACAATCGCAGAAATAGTCAAGGACCGTGGGCACAGTAGCTATTTACGCCGAGTGAATGACCACTACGAACTACGCAAAGATCATAACTACTACTCACAAATCATTGGTCAAATGGCCATCACCGGCATTAAATTTACCCATCTTGCTGTATATGCCCCCAGAACTGGCGAACTAATCACTGTTGTGGTTCACTTCAATGAAGAAGATTGGACAAGACTGAAATCAAAGCTGGACACGTTTTATGACCAATACATGGACAGTGGTCAAATGGACATGTCTCCCATCCCAGAAGAACTACCCATAGACACTTCAGACAATTATGTTAGTGTGTACGATTTGCTCCCTAGTCTAACAAACTTTGTCTAAACTATGACGTCACAACTTTAAACTAGTTATTACCGGTTTTGATGATTGCATGATGCATATCTGGATTGGGACCACTGCATTGAATATTGCTATGATGATAATCGACGACTGAGCTATGTATACGACAAAATGGAAGAAGTCAAATTCACCGATCACAATGATTTGACTGTAATCAAACGGATTCTTGCTGGACACTTCTAAATTAATATAAAGGATTGACGTTTTGGAAATTGGAAGCTACAAAAGGCAACAAACAACAACAGACAACTGCAATGATTTATGCATATGAACATAGAGGATCAAACTTTGGTTTGATTTGGATTCAAATTGATGATCGAGTGCTGATGAACAGCGAAAGCTGGCTCGGAAGACTGGAGCAACTGCTTAATGAAAAGAGCAAAGTGTCAATGATTGTCAACACTGGCACTGGTAGCTTGGTACCAATCGGATTGACGGACGTTGAGCACTTCCCAAAACAGGAAGTCGCTATGATGCTCAACAAGAAACCTATGGTTGAGCTCTACGTCACTTACATCAAGGATTCTACGTAAGAAACGAAAATCAATAAACCTCTAACCGAGGTTTCCGCCATTTGGCTAAGTTTAAAAATTTAAGTCGTTAGAAAACCGGTTTTATCTAGTCTAAAGTGATGACTCATAACTGGTTATAACTAGTTTAAAGTGATTACGCATATGTTGTAATCATGTTAAAACAGGTTTCTGACTACATTAAGCACACAAAGTTTGTCATCAGTTTACTTTGTACACTCTTTGAAGTCAGTTGCGCAGTAATGGAGAAGGTTATTGATAATATGGTTGTTTTTTGCAAGGACATTAAGGCTGGTCCTGTTATTGACTATTTGGTTGAAAATCATTTGGTCCCGATTCACCTAGCCCACAAAATTAAACTGGAACAGCCCTACTTTGCCAGTTATGACTTAATCGACTTGTTCACTCACAGTGGACCTAACGCAGCTTCAATGTTTCGCGAAGCACTGTTTCAAACCAATCAGTACGACCTGATGAAGATTCTAGAAAAAAGTCCGCCGGCGAGGGGAGTCACCTGGAAGCTGTTTACGCGGCTGGAACAGCTAGACTGTCAAAGTCTGCAAACGTGGCCCACATTTCACGATGCCAGAACTGACGCGATGAGGGCACTGGGATATCGAGAGTGTGATAATCGCGCGGTGGAATTTACCTAACGGTTGGGCAACCACCCAGCCCAACGTTGGAGGGTCCCCGAATTTATGGTGGTCCCCTGGAATCATTTCGGCTGTACCCATTGAATAATTTTTGACTGAATTGACAATATTGTACATAACTGTTTTTGAAAATAACTAAAATTCTGTCTTGATAGTGTGTAATTGTTTTGAAAATGACCAAAAATACTGTTTTAATTGTACCTGATTATTATGAAAATACCTAAATGCTGTTTTTGATCGTATAATAACTGTATTGAAAATATTTCATGATTGTATGTAACTGCTTTGAAAATAAAAACACTTCCGCCAGCTATCCTGGCTAATAATGAGTTTGTGATGCTCAGTCATTACAATTCACTCATGCCACATTGCTTGAGTCAAGTTTCTGTCAGGAATGAAGAGTTGCTTCGAATTCCCCACTAAGGTGAATAAATAGCTAGTTATATAGCATTATCCGTACGTAACGGTACAAATCTAGTACAAGTTATGAATTCTACGTAGTTAGTAGAACGTTTCTCCACATAAAAATTAAACAGCGTGGCCCCGTGGCCCCACAACTTAGGTAGCAAGATTAATTATAGAGTACAGTTAGGTAAGGGCTAAGATCTAGAGCAATTTTGGAAGTCTACGTACTTAAATTCAGTCAACACAATAGGACGGAATCATAGAAACATCGGAACATGGAAATACAACTCGGATAAAATGGAAATTATGGATATATAAGGAAATAACCTTACGTAGGACACAAACATGGATAAATATGGAATTAGCCTTACATAGGAGGCAAAAAATGATGTTATTTTTGAATTCCCCGATTCCGACCCTAGATAAAGTTATTCGGGCGAAAATTGCCAATTCTGAAAATTGACCTTGGGTATGGTTCCTGCCAGGGGTCAGCTACAGCATGGAGCTTTGATCTTAGCAAAAATCTAAGCTCATTTTTGAAATCTACGACAGCAAATTGCCCCTAGACAAAGTTTTTCCAACGAAAATGTTCAATTTTCAAATTTGACCTTTGGTCGACCATGGTTCCGGCTATGGGTCCCTTACAGCATGGAGGGTGCAAACTAGAACAAAACTAAGGTCATTTTTGAAATCCCTGACCCCGAAAACCCCCTAGATAAAGTTTTTCGAGTGAAAATGGACAATTTCGAAATTTGACCTTGGGTCGACCGTGGTTCCAGTCGCCTCCTCCACAACCTCCACCAATTTCCTCCACAACCCCAAACTCCACCCCCCAAGTCCGCAACCTCAAATTCCACCCTCCCAACTCCACAACCCCAAACTCCACCCCCCAACTCCACAACCCGAAACTCCACCTCCCAACTCCACACTCCGCAAACTCCACCCCCCAACTCCACCTCCATAACCTCAAACTCCACCCCCCAATGCGACACCATTTTACCTCCCTATATTACTCCTTCATTATGTCAGACCAATTGTGTCATACGAGATGTCTGTATTTCGAATAAATGTAGTACTAATTAACAAGATAGTTTAGTTAGTTAACATACACAACACTTACAAGTACTGGAAAGCAAATTTGTGCAACATAGAACAGAATTCGTAATTAGTTCAGTAGCGTAAGCAAAACCAAAGCAGAAAGTTTCAATTAATTCAGTATTTTAAAATTTTGTTTTATAAAAATCCTAATTCTGTCTGAAAACTACAAATATTACACTGGGAGTATTGCTGTCTGAGGACATCTTCAAGTGTTACCCGCGGGCCGGGCCGGATCCGGGTCCAACATTTGGACCCGCAGGCCTGGGTCCGGGTTTGGATCCGAAAACAATAATAACCACCAAAATTTAGATTATTTTTAAGGATTTGGGAACATTAAATTGTAGCCGATCTAAGATGAATAGACCATATCCATTAAACATTGGCAAGTCTTTGTTGTTTTAGTTAAAAAATTTCGGTTACAATTTTGAAAAAACCATTTTTTGCAAAACTGAATTTCTCCATATTTGGACAATAAACTTTATTCCTTTATGGAAAATTATGACGATAAATGCAATTCCAGATAAGTTATAGCGAAGGATTCTAAGCTTCTGTTTTCATCAATAGGTATTACTTAAATTTAAAAGAGGGTGAACGCGGAATTCCCAAGTCGGCCCCAATTGCTAAAACCTGTATCTGTCCGATATCCCAATTCTGCAGACTAATTATTACATAACATTGTAAAATTAAAAATTAATCAGAGGTTTACTCTTTAGGTATAGTATAGAAATACAGTTTTAAGTAGTAGTAATTTATTTATTGTTATTTATAGTAATAACATATTCGTTGAAGTGGAAAAGGGAGCGTTTTTTACATCCGGGTACCCGGACTTGGGTCTGACGGGCCGGCACTGATGTAGCGGGTCCGCTTTGGACCCGGAGCCAACTCTGCTTGAGTCAATTGAGAAAAATTTAAATGCTTACATATGCACAAATTTTAAACTCTTGAAATCACATTCAAGACTTTTGATAACAATTAACTGCTACTAAGTGCTATTAACTGCTATTAACTATTAACTATTAACTGATAATAATAATAATAATTATAATAATTATTATAATAATAATAACCAATAATTGATGATATATGCATCCAAAGTACAATGATGACGCATATATATCTTTGTTTATACAAATTTATACAAATTTCAAAATAAGGTCAAAATTTCTTTGGGCAGGGCCCTAATAAAATCCATTGTTATTAAATTAATAAGTAACAATAGTAAATGCATGTTAGTGGACGTGGTGGCCATTCTATGCAGTCTACTAAAAATAGGCATTCTTTACTATACAGCAATGCTATTAACACAGTAGAGCATAATGAAAGCAAGAGTACATAATAAGATAGGACAATTCGGGGAAGTGTTACAAATGTGTTACAAATGTTACAATGATCCGTGTGGCGCTTACTGCTCACTTCCCGCTACAGTAAGATCTTGCAGCAACTTTGATTGTATAATCATCATCAGTATCATCCACATTGGTACTTTGGCTCCGGAAAGAATCCTAGCGGGATTGTGGAACTCCACGACCATGGAATAAACTGGGGGGAATAGGCGGTGGGGTGCCACCCAGACCCCCCCCCAGCCCGACAAAATGAATAGACCCTTCCGCGAAAAGAAAAAGGCATACCTTCTTGTCCAGAAGGGGAAAACGGGCAGATCCCTCAGCGAATCTTATATACCAAAGGTTGAACAATTTTAGCAACCTTTAGCGATTTTTAACAAAAATGTCCTAAAAACTGTTAAAAATAATAATTTTTTTACTAATTTTTGGCCAAAAACGTCAAATATTTGTAATTTTTGCTAATTTTGGGGTAGATCCATTAAGATTATGGAAATTGTCAGAGGTAGACCCTTCGTCGGTTTCGGTAATAGATATTAGATACCCGAAAATCGGACCCTGTTCTCCTGTATATCCGTGTCTCAATGGACATGGAGGATTCCAAGGATCTCCGAGGCATTTACGATTTTTCGGTTAGTGCATTGGTTGGTTGGTTGCAACCTGATTGGTTCCACTTTATTTACTCGACTAGATACAGCGTCAGTTGTTTGAAAAAGTTAGCACTCAGCGTTCCCAGACCATATTCGCCAGCTAAATAGCAGATAAAGCAAATTTTAAGCTAAAATCAGAGAATCATTTATCCATTTTAGTGTTGGACGATTTCGCGGGGGGAGTTTGAAGTCGATACGACCTCAGTTCGGGGACGCCCGATTTTTCCTTCCCCTCCGCGGAGCGTCGCTCACCGCTGGGAGCGGGCGGAGAAGAAAAAGCCAGAGCGGAACCGGAATCGGAATTGAGCGGAATTTCGGAAGGATTTCGGTGCTGAGAAGTCGGGGGGATTTCCTGAAATTTCAGTTTATCCGGGGCCTGAGGCTGGGCCGTGTCTGGCAGGAGAGTAGCACGCTTTCGCTTCTTCCAGACGGCCTCAATGTGCCAGAAAAAGTGCCAGACAGAATAGTTGAGGAAGTAGTTTAGGACAATGCCAAGAACGAAAGCCAGTACCATCCCAGAACTCCGCGCCTCCATAGACCCGAAGACTGTCTTAAACAGTTGAGGCAAAGCACTAAATGTCAGAATTAGTACTCCTATACAGTAGGTACTTTGCATGATCAGCATCGGGTAGACTAGCAGGGGTCGGGGCTCCCTTTGAAGGGCGGCCACAAAAAGAATACCACAGGCCAGAATGTAGCCAAGACACCAAAGGGCACGCATGTAACCACCGTCCATATGGTTGGCGATGCATTTATCGATATTCCAGAGATTATGGTATAGGCCGAAATCGAAGATGATCAAATCGATCTGTAGAAAGGTTCCGACTCTCTGGGACTCGGGAACTCCCGTTTCGTTGAAGGTACACTTGAAGACGGTCCGGAACCGAATCAGAGAGTAGATGTGCTGAGTGGCCGATAGAAAGGTGATGATCAACTGAACGGAGGCCAGAAAACAGGCAACCAGTTTCGTTTTTAGCTTCCATTTGAGGATCTTCATTACCTCATCATTGGTCATGGTATCATTCTTTCGAATATGCAAATTAGGTTTATCCTAGTCTGGTAACAGGATGAATAGCCAGTGGTTAAATCATGTCTTCATTACGTGATGAAATGGCAACAGGATTAAACTAAAATTAGAACAAATAAAAAGAAATTGAATGTTAGGCATATTGCACTGTTGGATAAAAGAAATCTACAGACAAAGAGCTAAAATTAATATATAATGGATAACTTTTGCAGAGGGACAATATTTCCAAGAGCAAAATGAATACCGTAATCCTAAAATTTTCAAACACATATTAAAATGTCTTTCGGTAGCAAAGATGAAAAATCACCAAATTAACGCAAAACTGAACTCAGGACTCCGACAAAACCTGCCGTATCAATTTATTTCGTTCTCTGAAATTGAAAAATTTACGATCTTCATTACGGACGATTTTAGGAGAGTAATTGCGCAATATTAAGCTTAATACCTAAGTGGTGCCGGCCGGCCCATAACAAAGCTACCTAGGTGCATACGTTTGGAAATTAATTTCCAGCTCTCTCTAGGGGCTTCAAGAATACAATGTCCAGAATTAGGACCATTTAATTTAAATGATTGATAAGAACGTCAGCTGAGGACAACATTATCACTAAGCTTTTAAATTTTAAGATATATTAGGTACTACAGTCTCTTTTAGTGAACGCTTGAAAAGGATCAATTAAGGTGCAGTCATAGTTCCAGACGCAAGCAGACGCGCGTACGTAAGCTGCAATTCATTTTAAACGGCTAATGGTGATTTCATAGTCCCAGTCGCCTCTAGACGCGCGTAGACGCACGTCGACGCTACCTACCATGTTACATTTGGAGGCGTCGACGCGCGTCGACGCGCGTTGACGCACGTCGACGTCTCCAAACGTGACATCACGCCCTAGTGCTATGCTACCACTGGAAGCGTCGACGAGCGTCGACGCGTGTAGACGTGCGTCGACGCGCGTCAACGCGCCCGTTTGTAGCATGCCAGTTTACGCGCATCGACGCACGTCGACGCGCGTTGATGCGCGCAAAATGATATTGACGTTTGTAGACGCGCGTAGACGCGCGTCGACGCGCGTACACCTGCGTTCGCGACTATGAAGGCACCTTTAAACGGCATGTTACAATCTGAGGCGTCGACGCGCGTCTCTCTGCGTTCGCGACTATGAATGCACCTTGAGACAAAATCCATAAATTGGCGATGTTTCAATCTCAATTGAAACTTAATGCTGAAACTATAAAAGCTTTGCGCCATATCGGTCTAAAAATGCAATGGGAAGCTCTACAGGTAGGTAAATCAAATCGTATTTCCAGTGATGAAAATTGCTGCAGATCTGTGAAAAACCAAAATAATGCTTCCGCCCGAGATCGAACCGGGGACCTCTCGCGTGTGAGGCGAGCGTGATAACCACTACACTACGGAACCGTGAAAACTTGAACTGTTTATCAGTGCAGCTGACAATATGTTAGCAGAATTTATCACAGCTAACATGTGGGAGTAGAGTTGGGACCGGTTCCAATTTTCAAAACCGGTTCCGGTTCCGGTTCTAGAGTACCGGTTCCGGTTCCGGTTCTAGCTTCCGGTTCCCGGTTCCAAGTACAAAATTCGTAGTTACATTTTAACAATACTTAATATTGGATGCAGGCTCCCAGCAAGGGTTATACAATCAAAATTATAAAACAATACTGCAAAACAATTGGAATAGGTAATGCGATAATAACCAACTGGGTTTTTTTACTTTGAATATTAAAGTTTTTGCCTTCGTTTGAGTTTGCTCCATTACAAATGCTGTTACTATATGCACAACATACATTAAAACTTGTAAAAAATTAAAACTTTAGTATGGTCGAGCAAATTGTTTCGATAATTAACGGTGAGATTATAATGTGCATCTACATGCAGACAGCGCCTTCTGAACAGAATCTTGTAAAACTGCACAACGTTTCAGTAAAACGTGCTGAGAATTTAGATATACTGGAGCTTAAATTTTTTATTTCTTTAAAAAGAGTACAGTGCCTCTAAAGAAGCAAATAGTTTCCAAAAAATTTAAATGCATTTAAAATATTTAAAAGCTGAAAGCCAAATTGGAAAGAAGAACATATATATTAAAGCTATATTTAACCAAGAGTACATAATAAAGAGTATGAAACTCTTACACTAGCATGTACAAATCATGCTAGGTATGCTCGGTTCATTAACTCGGGACCCCCCCCCCCCCGTAACTTCCGGGGGGGTCCCACTTTGCACTAATTACACGCTTTCATATAAGCGTGTGTCTGCTCTCTGATTGGCCCACTAGCCTACGGCTTACTGTAGGTAATTTATTAGTTATTTTAATTAATTAATTATAACTTTAATTAGGTTAATGCCATTAAAAAACTAATTCGACAACTTTGTAGCATTCTTCTGCTCTTTCCAATGATATAAAAATTGTTGCACACTACATTCCTGCGAAGTTTTGTATTGTGTGACAATTTTTATATCATTGGAAAGAGCAGAAAAAATGCTACAAAGTTGTTGAATTAGTTTTTTATTTGCATTAACCTAATTAAAGTTATAATTAATTAATTAAAATAACTAATAAATTACCTATAGAAAGCCGTAGGCTAGTGGGCCAATCAGCGAGCAGACACACGCTTATATGAAAGCGTGTAATTAGTGCAAAGTGGGACCCCCCCCGGAAGTTACGGGGGGGGGGGTCCCGAGTTAATGAACCGAGCATACCTAGCATGATTTGTACATGCTAGTGTAAGAGTTTCATACTCTTATATTATGTACTCTTGATTTAACGAAGAAAGGTACAGTCGCTTGATTAAACAAAATAGCTAACAGATTACTTCTACAGGCTGTTCATTACTTCAACTTTGATTGACTTTCGTCTCAGATGCCGATTGCTTAAGAATGAGAAATTAAGTACTCAAATTTCGAAGTTTTCTACTCCTGTAAAATTTACTACTTTTTTAAAAAATATTGCTTCAATCTTGCTTGCTGACAACACCACCTTCCATTTACCAATTTTTGAGAAGATATACTCAATTTCCGACTACATCCCATCGAGCTCTCATCTTTTCTATGAGGTTAATATTCAAATATGTAAGCTGCTTAAAGTTTTCATTCGTATCGGTCACGTCTGAACGAAAGTGCCCGTCTTTCATCAATTACAATTGGAATTTTAGAACAGAAAATTTCAAAAATTTGTTAAAATTAAATTAGAGACATTTTCACAACTGCATTTAGTGAGACACACAAAATTACTTAACAAAATTTGAAAAATCAGAAGCATGAAAACAAAAAATTACGAAATTCCAGAATAAAGGAAGTAGAATTTTCCCTTGCAATACATGTTCTTAATTTTTCAAGTGTGTTTAACATTTATTTTTTGTCTTAACTCAGACGGGATAATGTCACTAATGTTGAGTCAAAGAAATGTTTGAAATTTCTCTTAATGCTATGCCTCGGCTTCAGCGAAAGCTGAAACGTGCCTCGATCACCTGAAAAGGGGAAGTGGGGAGTTTGTGTCACCTTCAGTGGAAGCTGAATCTATGTCGTTTCCAGTTTTAGGCTCTAAATTTATTCTATGGACTTTCAGCTTCAGTTTCAGTGCCAATAATTGTACCTTCATTTCACGTTTAGTTTGAAATTCTTAATTATTATCAGTCTCATCCTACATATTTCGCCTTCAGGTCTAAATTTCTTTAGTTTCAATTTCAGTCACTAGTTTGAAAAAGATAATATGAATGAATGGCAACACTGAATGGCAACCACAAATTCCAGCTTTTGCAAAATTTAAACTCCTGCAAAATTAGTTCAAGTCCATTTTTAAGAGTGGAACCGGCCGGTTCCAAATCCTACAGGTTCCGGTTACGGTTCCGGTTCTAAAATTCCTTCCAGTTCGGTTCCGGTTCCGGTTCCGGTTCCAACCGGTTCTAATGGAACCGGTCCCAACTCTATGTGGGAGCCCCAACCCCAAGGCTTGGGCAAATCTCATTGGATGTAAAATGCTGGTTGTTCACTTGTATCGATTTATAAGGAAGAAATTACATTTTATCATTTTAAAACACGTACTAAACGGTAGACAGTCAACTCAACGGTTATAATTACCAACCTAATTATCGAGCATTGAGCAATTTTTCAAGCATTGAGCACTGCGCGTGAAATGGGCAAAAGTAGGAAGCTAATACAATTAAGCTTAGCCAAATGTCACCTAGCAAATTTTCACAGACGAACGAATTTTGTGAATGAATGAAATGAAAGTGTGTACGAAATTAGCCAGGTTAAAATGATGAAGCTAAAATCGAAATGGGAGCTTTTCATGGTCGCATGCCTGCATCGAAGCAGGTAAAACTGAATTTAGTTGAGCTGAGAAAAATCGTCAAATAATCCTGAAATGTACGTATAGAGTGGGGAGGGGGGGGGGGTTTGTCTTAACTAAATTTTTGCCTGGATTCAAGTGATAAGACGCAGCTGTGGATTTGCTGATAACAGAATTTTCAGACTAGAATGAACGAGAAGAAAGATCCAATGAATTCGCCAGAATTGAATTGGAAAAGAATGCGAAAACAAGTGTGCTTGACTGAGCGCTAGAACAGGGACACAGGTGCTATGAAAATCTAAAGTTGGGAAATATGGTATTGCTTTAAAGCTTGCGGTCTGCATTGTGGCAATTTCAAGTCCAAATAGAAACGTTCGCTTCTCGGAAGCCTCAATGTTTTTGCAGGAAAATTATATCTGGGCTTTTAATTTATTTACAATTTTTTCCGCTGAAAAATCTCTCCTGCAGTTTTCTAACAGCAGTTCTAAAATAAGCATTTTTAAAGTGTGCCTTTCAAAAGTTCAGGTCAGAAACGTCAATTACTGAGTTAATTATACATACGACTTTCTGAAAGTAGTTTGGCTGACAAAAGACTACTTGCTAATGGGGCACGCAATACTCCAGGTATAATTCAGCAGTCTTTCCCCCATTTTTTATGAAAAGTTTAAGCGACCGACATGAACTTTCAGAGCAAAAATAATTACAAAAATGTCTGGTACATTTTTAAGATTGCTTAATAAATAACCAATGGTTGAGTAAGAGCTCATTGCATCGTTGGTTAATAGTTTGTTACTTAGAATATAATCAGGGAAATCTGCCTTTTGTCAAAGGTTAAAATCAGGAATGAAAGATGTGAAGAAAAGTGTCCAGGGAAGGATCGACCCACCGAGGCGTAAGGCGCCTTACTATGTCCGTCTATATAGTGTGAAGTTAGCACTGACAGGAAAGATATAAATTATGATTGACATGCTAAGCCTAAGTAATTTAGTGATACATTTTGTCAAATGCTCAGTGTTTTCTCCGTTCTTCTGTCTAAATTCGTAGGTCAGTTAGCTAAGATTCACGATCTGTTAGGATCGGGGAATTCGTGTAGCAGTTGGTTGGGTTATTAGATTTGGTTAGGTTGTCCGGTACAAGTTGGGGGAATCTTTAGTGAGTTGTGTTGAAACTTGGTCCTTGCGATTTAGGCTAAAGACTTTTGTGAGCTTGCTGAACCTGAGTTGTGTACTTTTCTATTTTGTTGTCTCATTGAGTTTGCCTGAAATTATTTAATAAACATTTGTAACCGTCTCGCTGAGTTGAAGTTGGTCAGGACCGTACGTTTCTCCAATATCGCACACCACTGGTATTCACCTGTAATTTAGGATCTTAACCTAACAGTCAAAGGAAGACAACAGTCTTTTACTAACTCTCGTAGACTCAAACTTCACAATAGCGATAGTTGTAATCCGTAATCCCTCCTACTTATATCCGTCTATTCGTGCATGATATATGAGTTGTAGTTAACATAACCCCCCCACCAATTTTTCAGAGATAAATAATGCACAGAATTTCGTTTCTATTACAGAAGCCTGCAGAAATCAAATTTCGGATCAAGCAATTCTACACATATATATGTTGACTGGCCAAATGTAAAACACAAAATTTCGGAATGTTCACTGAATTGAGCCTTGAACGTACTTAGCAAAAATTTGAGTTTTGTATATAAATCCAGAAACTCGGAAAGAATTAGAAATCGCATGATGCTTTTTTGAAGTTTGTTTTGGAAATGACTTTTTGTCATAGCAGGTATTAGTAGATTCGAAACACTAAGGAAATGCACCTATGTTCACTTTTACGGACCTTGCTTACAGAAAACAGTGGCAAAAACCGTTTCCGAATTTTTTCTTCCCTTTTTTGGTGAAATACCGAAAGAACTCAGATTACTTCCGCCAGTCAAAACTCATCAGGACAGGGCACACTCTCGATACCCTAGCCACAATAATACACCTTCCTTTTCAGTATAAAATGCATGGCACCCATGCTCCAATAAGTTCACTCCGAAAAGTTTCAGAGTTAATAAGTTAATGTCAGGACAGATCTGAAAAGCTGCATTTCACGGGGATAGGGGACAAAAGCCCAGGTTGGAACAGTCAAACCCACACCCTTTGTACAAAATTGACAGTTCTGTCCAATGTAGGCAAGAAATCACGAAAGCGTCACACTCTATGAAATGAACCGAAACCGAAGTTTCTCACGGACAGAACCCGGATCTCAAGTACTATTTATTTCTCTACAGATAAAATGGGGATTTAGATTAAGATGGATCCTTCAGATGAAAGGAAGAAATCCGTTAGAAAGAAAGCAACAGTCTAAAAAAGGATAAAACCTAGAACAGATCCCAGAAAGCAGAAGGAAAGAGATAGAGACCAAATAACAGCTGGTAGATTCGGAATTTTTAAATCAGATCTATCTTGGTGACTTCAGCTCTTGAGTTTCTGCTAAAAAAGACTGCTAATGTTAATCCAATCCTTGAAAAACTTTTTGGAGTTTGTTGGTAGCCTGCCTCCAATTAAAGTTTAGAAAGGGGGAAGCCTTCTGCGTTCGTGACCTCATTTTGTGTCAAACGAGAGGAGAGTGATAAAGTTTGAGAATTAGGAGGGAAAAAGTTTGCGTGATCAGTTGGATCTAAAGTCACAGTTTTTGATTAGCTCAAAACTTCACATAATTACGTAAGTGACATCCCCCCCCAGAACAGATTCAGTTTGATTTCAGTCATTTTTTTCCACATCAACCATCTAATTAAATGTCATCTCAAAAATTGGTTTTCGCTCTCTGGCCGGGTCTGCTGATTAAAATTGATACCAGAAAAAAACTTGATAAAAGTTGCTACATTTTCTCTCCGATCTTGCTCATGAAAAACGTTTTTATACCCCGGCTCCAGATTTATGCTACATTAGTGTTCATTAAATAAAAAGAATTTAAATGTTTGAATGACAGTTTGATTTCAACGATATATAACATACTGATGGCTCGGGTCATAATTGTCACAGAATGTCAGATACAGAGACTTTGAGACAATTAGAACCCGGGCTTAACAATTTAACATAATCTACTAAATTCTAACCATCGTAAATAGTTAACACGTATAAATAGTGTTGTTTCAGTAGCCCATTTTAGTTTCAGTTTCAGTTTCAGTTTCAGTCGACAACCTAAGTTAATTTCAGTTTCAGTTTCAGTTTCAGTCAGATACCAAAAATAATTTCAGTTTCAGTTTCAGTTTCAGTCGTCATCCCAAAATAATTTCAGTTTTAGTTTCAGTTTCAGTCGCCGGTCCAAATTAATTTCAGTTTCAGTTTCAGTTTCAGTCGGAGACGCAAAATAGTTTCAGTTTCAGTTTCAGTCGGTGAGCCCAGTTTCAATTTCAGTCCCTCGTTTTAGAATAGTTCAATGAAGTCATCAACAAAAAAAGAAATTAGTTTCCGCATATTTGGAATTTAAACCTGCTGAACCGCAGTTTTATTTTTTATGTAACATTTATGTATTTGGAGAAAAAAAATATATAGTCGACCCGTTATAATCTTGTGTGTGGAGACAAAAAAATAATAGAATTTTTTTTTCTTATTAGCTTCCTTGTGGGGAGACCTCTCCCCAATAAAGGGGCACCGACCTTTGGTCCGTAGACCTTAGAGGTGCACACTGCACATCAACAACTTGTGCTTTAAAAATATATAAAGCAATTGCGCTTTAACATTACTTCCTAGTTTTTATCTATTATGCTCACAGTAAATTATCTAAAAGTAATACTGCTATGATCATACGAGAGGCTAAAACGTAACACATGCATTCAATTCTTTCGCAAGTAAAACTATTATGGGATATCTGCAATACTTAACAAAGAACTTAACCATACGCATAGACTGAAATGGTCTTGCACGCAGAGACTGAAATGGAGTTTCAGTTCCAGCATAAACTGAAACCAGTTTAAGTTCCAGCTAGAAGGAAAAACTTCAGATTTTACGCTGGGACTGAAACTGTTTCAGACTTTTCTTGTTTCAGTTTCAGTTTCAGTTTCAGTTCTAGAATTAGGTTAGTTTCAGTTTCAGTTTCAGTTTCAGTCGGATACCAAAAATAATTTCAGTTTCAGTTTCAGTTTCAGTCTGCTAGTTTAAATAGTTTCAGTTTCAGTTTCAGTTTCAGTCCGTTTTCCAAAAAAGTTTCAGTTTCAGGTTCAGTTTCAGTGACTGAAACTGAAACATGTAGAGACTGAAACCTAGTTTCAGTTTCAGTTTCAGCGACTGAAACATCACTACGTATAAACTGGTATATATAAATATATAATATATACACAACAACTAATGAGTGTTCATTTCCAGATTTAAGTAATCTGCAGTTGCGATGTTACCAAAATACCAAGCATAAACATTAATTTCATTATGAACGGCAACTGGTAATTAGTTTGACAAAGTTAATGCTAACTAGTCGACTGTCATTTCTGAGTCCATTTCTCTAAAAGGTACTGATGATACGTGCTTAATGAATTAAGCAGAAGTCCCAATAACACATGCTCACTCGCTGACAAGCTAAAGCCTGGATAGACAAGTCAATAAAGGTAAACAGCTTATGTAGGAATATAGACTTAATGTCAGATCTTGTAATAGTATCCAACGTTCCTTCTCTACCATCCGAAACCTACACACACCATTGACTGATTCTTTGGTGAAACTGTTAGCATACTCCTATGCAAGTTGGGAGGTCCGTGGTTCGATTTCCGATAGAGTTATTTCTTTAACAAATGTTGGAGGCCACATTGCAACCAATTTGACTTTATTGCATCTTTAGATTTGCTTTATCGACAAGTCAGGATTGACAATTCTAAATTGCATAACTAAACATTTTGCTTGCAGGTGAAGCCAAACAAATTGAGTTCCGGTAATTCTATTCCGTAAACTTAGTGAAATAGCTAAAGAATCAGAACTAAAGTCTGACCAAAAAATGTAGGGAGCGAAATTGTTTTGTTTATACTGATATATATGTTTAGCGGTATATACATTTTTGCTGAAGCAATGTATATATTTTCTGAACCAGAAGCGAGCCCAAGCACAAACACAGACACATCAGTTTTGTCTTTGGAGTAAAAATGCCGAAAATGTCAAATGCAAATTTACAATTCCAAAGCAAAAAACCAGACTCTGTGCTGAGGCTTTCCGTAGTATGTGCTGACGCTTTCCTTAGTGCCATCAAGAGGACATGTAATCATGTATTTGAATACAGCTGAATATGTTTGCAAATAAATTGAATTTGAGCTACATTGACAGCAACTAAGCGGCTGACAGGCAAAAAACCAGAGGTCTATCAAACCGGGGGAAACATGCTCAGAAAAAAATGGTTGAGTTAAGTCACACAGCTATATAAAGGGAAAGCTCTGAAGTCATAGTAACTAACTACCAATATACCTTAGCCGGGTAGACGTCATTAAAAACATTTCCGAAGAAACCTGGCTAGCTCCCTCCATGATATATTGGTATCATTCTTTTTAAAAAAGTCAGAAACATTATTACTGTTATCGGCCCACGACTTAGAGCTTATGTATGGCACTGGAAGTAGTTCAAATTCATACTGACAACGTATACTTAAAGGGCTTAGATTTTAGGTTAAATAGCAGGCGATTTACTCCCTGAAAAGGGGTCTGGAGCGTGACTTCGGGCTAAGTTATGGTTAAATTTTTCTCAGAAAATTGTATGTATTTTGAAGAAATTATTAACTTTTTAAGCAGCCATTCTGCTGAACAATCTGCAGACCTTCAGATAGTCGTATCTTAGCCGCAGACAATGGATTAACTTTGGGCAAGGGCACCACTAGGCTCTATCATAATTTCCAGATTAAGAATTTACATTGTCAGCTTTGGATTAACATTTTGGCAAAACAGCAATTTAAGCTAACTAACAAAAACAGCAATTTAGGTGACGATCATACGTTATTGCGGGGGGGGGTCTGAGGGGGGTCCATGCCCCCTTCCCTTCAACGCGGACAAGGTACAAACCCTACTGCCGTCGGGGACAAGGGGTAACAAAAAATAGCCAAGGGGTAGGCAAAAACGGCCGGAAAAAATTAGTTTTTACATTAAAATTTCCGGCATCGCCACAATCATTAGCCTACTTTTGTTTTTTTCATTAAAATCGACCAAAGCTTTTAAATTTTGTCTAAAAAGTGATGATTTTGTTGCAAATTTTAGTAAAATTAGCCTGTTTTTCGAAAAATTTCACTAATTCATTTTTAGGGCACAAGCCCCCTCAAGAGTTTCTGGGGACAACCCCCCGACCCTATGTTAATGGACGATTGTATGATACGCTCACAAACACCTGCAGATCTGTTAATTAAGGGAAAAGCCCCGAAAGCCTGCCTATGGATTCAGTTCAGTATAAAGTCTAGTATCAATGAACAGGAATCCTAAGCTAAGGTGAACAAAGAAATTAACGGGAAATCAACAGTCATGTTTCCATTAGATAGAACCTTGTTAACGCCAGACTTGAGCTCTGAATTATTAGGTGACCAACAAAAGCTGACATATAGGAGTTTGCGCTTGTGTATAAGAACTCAATAAAGTCCCCCCTCCCCACTTGAAAGCAGGGACCCTTTTAGGCAGGATATAGGGACCCTACGTTCTTAGCTTTATCCTAACTCCGCACCTTGCCAAATTACCCCTACTCCGTTCAAAGGTATAGCTTTACCTCCATTCTTTCTCAGGTAACACCTGCAGAGTATTCTAATAAAAACTTTCCCATTAATCACCCAAACCATATGCTCAACTTCCGTCACGTAGTTCCTTTACCCTTAATGCTTTCCATACAACTGTTACCAAAGCAGACTTTTTAGCAACCAAGAAAGAATATAACTGTGGACGTATTTTTCTAGTATATAAGATGAATAAAATTTATTAATATCGTAGCACGATAGAAAATTTAAGGATGATTTTAAACCATATCCGCTTCAATAAAAATACTACAAAAATAGCCGACAGATTATACTCTTTGCAATGAATCTCTGCATGACTCGTAAAACATGATAAAGGTAAAGTGACCCTTGAAGAGAACTGCAACCTACAGAAAAGTTATAGGGTGCCGGTGCTTATCTCCGAACTCTCAGCTCGAAGCCAGGAGCGACAACTCTAATGTTGACTACATCTGTGGAAGGGGGGGCCAGCCCTTCATCATGCTTACGCCAGAGCACAGACTCCTGTTACTTTCCAGCCGGAGTGGTAAGTATCCATTCACCAACCAGTTAAGCATGGATAGCTGGGTTAGCTAGAGCTCACGGTTGACCGATATAGGCTTATTCCCTTGCTCAAGAGGATTTGAGAAAACCTTGTGGTATATATGTCGAAGTAATTTCTGTATTCAGTAAATACTGTATTTACTGGCCGATTTCAGTAAATACGGTATTTACTAGTAAGAATGGTATTTTCTTTAAACTCCCTATCTTTACACGTAAATACCATTTTTACTGAAACTCGTCCAGTAAATACTGTATTTTCTAGTAAATTCTGTATTTTGTCTTAAGCGCCTTTGTCTTTGTGTGTGGCTAGGGGTTCAAAGGGCATGCCGACGTCATATTTAAAGCCAAAAGATAGGTCATACATTATCACAATATGTGCAAAGGGGGTACATGAAGATAAACTCCAGACGTTAAAAACATTAGTTTACAAAACTAAGAAATTGTTTTAATTTTAACACAGTTTTCAAAACAGAAACATGTATTGCATACATGTACATGTTATAGTCCCAAAACATGTATTTTTATATTACGAAAACTAAGTAAGGTTAAAACCATTAAGCAACGTATTGATTTTTAATTAATCGTAATTCATTATCATTATATAATACATACATACCTGTTTTGATTTTGAAAACTGTGTTAAAATTAAAACGATTTCTTAGTTTTGTAAACTAATGTTTTTAACGTCTGGAGTTTATCTTCATGTACCCCCTTTGCACATATTGTGATAATGTATGACCTATCTTTTGGCTTTAAATATGACGTCGGCATGCCCTTTGAACCCCTAGCCACACACAAAGACAAAGGCGCTTAAGACAAAATACAGAATTTACTAGAAAATACAGTATTTACTGGACGAGTTTCAGTAAAAATGGTATTTACGTGTAAAGATAGGAAGTTTAAAGAAAATACCATTCTTACTAGTAAATACCGTATTTACTGAAATCGGCCAGTAAATACAGTATTTACTGAATACAGAAATTACTACGACATATATATAGTTTCAGTCTTTCCTTAAAACTTGAGATTTCGAAGGTTTTGAGCTTCGATTCTACTAATATTGCTGTAGAAGTGGCTACAGAGCTTTAGAGCACGACATTTTGTATCAGCTTCATCTATTCTGTTAATGGTTACCAAACTTGGACAAATTTAAAACGTATTAGAAAGATTTGAAAGATCTAATCCCACCTAACCTGCACCCTTACCTACAAAGGAAAGACCGCTTATCGTTTATTTGTTCAACAAAGCAACTTCATTAAAACCCAATGCAAGAGAGCAACAAAGCACACAACAACAGCACAGCCTGTACAAACTAAAACAAGCAAGAAAATCAACAAATATACAGAAAAAAACACACGCCCAATAATTAACAAGTCAAATTAAATAGAAACAACCTGTGCAAGAATTGCTTCGCCCTATATAAACTGTACAATGGTAGGTCATCGCACGAAGAAACAGTTAAGATACAGTGCAAAACTTTACACTAAGACCAAGAGTACATCATTGAATAAGAGTATGAAACTGTATACTAAATTGGCTGAAATCGTTTCTAGTAGGTAGAGTGCAAAAGGTAAAAGTAAATCAGTCTGTTTCAACAAGTCGTACAGTTTTGAGCGGTGTACCTCAAGGAACTGTTCTTGGTCCCCTACTATTTCTGCTATATGTTAATGATATGCCAGAAATCATCGAAAATAGCCAAATCTCTTTATATGCAGATGATGCCAAAATTTCGGTTGAAACTACTGATGTTGTTTCTGACGTTCTTCAGACTGATCTGAACCGAATCTGCGATTGGACTAATACTTGGCAGCTTACGCTGTCTTTTTCAAAGTGTCTGGTTTTTGTATTTGGTACTCTTGCAGATTCGAATCAGATCACATATACCATGAATACTGAACCACTGCAAGTTACTAGGCAAGTAAAAGATTTAGGCATAACTTTATCGAGCGATATGAAAATGTCAGCTCATTGTACAACGATTGCTCAAAAGGCCAACAAAATTGCAGCCTTGATACTAAAAACCTTCGAAACTAAAAATAAAGAATTTCTACTTCGTATGTTTACCACTTATGTCAGACCAATTCTCGAATATAATTCGCCTGTCTGGTCACCTAATTTTCTTAAGGATATTGATATAATTGAAAATGTACAAAGAAAATATACAAAACGAATACCTGGTATGTCTGCTTTGTCGTATAAACAGCGCTTGGAGAACTTAGGTCTCCAATCCCTAGAGCTGCGTCGCTTAATCACTGATCTGAAAATTGTCTACTGTATTTGTAACAATAAAATTGCTCTAAATTTCACCGATTTCTTTGCTCTGGCACCAGTCCATGGGTTACGGGGACACAGTTTCAAGCTTAGGCCTAATCTCTGTACCAGAGAATCAGTTAAAAGCTTCTTTTCGAATCGCATTATTGAACCATGGAATAGTTTGCCAATAACAGCAGTACACTCAACCAGTCCTGAAGCCTTTGTAAGGTCTCTGTCGATTTTAGATCTGTCGAGATTTCTTAGAGGTAGGGGTATAAAATAGCCAGACAAGTGGTTCCCCCCGCCTCATTTCTAAGTTCGCCCCCCCCACGTAATTGTATATCACAACGCCACACTGAGTACGTATATACTTATATTATATACTGACACTAACCACATATATTTTGTCTAACCCTTTCGTGTTCGTTTTGGCTATATTGATAAAGTATACGTATATAAACAGACTGTATGCTGTGTTTCTTTACTTCAGAAATAAAGGAGTTTGTTTGTTTGTTTGTTTGTTAAACTCTTACGCTATCGTGTGCTAAAACTGTTTGACATGCTCTGTTCGGGACACCTCGGGACACCCCCTCCCGAAAGCCTTGGGGGTACAGCTTCGAACTATTTACAACATGCCTTCATATAAGCGTGTGTGTGTGTGTCTACTCGCTGATTCGTTAATTAGCCTGAGGCAAGAGGTTGCATACTCTTATTTCATTTACTCTTGTAAGTAAAAAACAGCATTGCAGTAGATAAAGCAAAAAACACTGAAACAAATTGGTTGTGTGAAGTCCTCAAGAATACTAAAAATTAACTTTTTCAAATTTCAAAAATAATTTTTAAGATTTACACTCGCCTATCGGACGTGTAAAACACGTCCAACCACACTCAGAACAGGACGTTTTGCTTCCAAAAAATTATTCAGCCAAGTCAACTACTGCTAGGATCATGGACAATTCCCCAACAAGAAAAACCTGAGAAAAACACCCTGTCAATTAAACATCAAACAGACGATAACTATAGGAACAGTCCTCAAAGTGAACACTTCGAAAGGTCTTAAGGGCAGTCGTGGGAGTCATCCCCTTGGACCCCGACAGATCCCTTGATCCCATCCTAATCCATCCCTCAAATCTGTCCATCCTGGACGTCCCATCTCCGTCCAATAGGTCCGGACTCCCCTCTCTCTGTGGTGGATTCTGGCAGTCTTGGGATCCAGGGACGTCGTCCAATCGAAGAAGGGCCGCGTCCAGCGGGTGATAGGGTGGCCCGTTGATCCATTGCATGGTGAAGGAGGGCTGAGTCAGTTCCAGTAGTTGGCTCAACTGGAAGCAGTGCTGAGGCTGGATGGGCCCTTCCAGGTCCAGATAGTAGGACGGCTTCGGCTGACCCTGCGGTTGCATGGAGCCAGAGCTAATCTGAAAAGGAAACGACAGAACCAATAAATAGTCCAGTTAAACTTAAACTGGGCACCTTTTTGACTGAATTGGGGGGCATATAGAGGTGAGAACAAATCAACCTCCGTTTGGGTGATCGAGGGGAGCTCAAACTTTTTGCATGCCAGTAGTTGACAGAGCCCATTCCATCTACCATAGAAAATTTGAGCATCTTTTGACATTTCAAAAAATTTGGCATTTTCGACTCCCCCCCCGCCTTCCCCCGCTACAATTCAAAACTTTCGTATTTTTGAAGGCTTTCAGAAAGTCTTCAATAACAGTTAGACAATAGCTTTTGATAGTTTCCACGACACTATAACGTCTGTTGGTTCCAAGAATACTTTCCTTTCTGGGGCTCTTGGCAGGCTGCCATTTTAATTTTAGAATTTGGAAAACTGGAAAATAAAGCCAGGTGTAAGAAAAAAACCATTTTGGCTTTTGCCGCCGAACTACCAAATTGCATAAAACGTCGTCCACATAACAATAGTAATAGGGTCTTTCATGTGAATAGCTCAAAATCGCATTCAAAATTCGCAACCTTTTGCTAGACGGTCAAAACCGGATTTTAGCGACCGGAATAGGCTGTTTGGTAAAGCGTGGCCTAAAAGTAGTATGGAGGAAAGAAATAGGCGAACAAACACAAAACAAACACAGCGTTAACAATTCACGCCTGTCAATCATCAAATTTAAGCACTATACTTTTTAAATTTTTATTTTAGAGACTGCAAACAAACCTTCACTTAAAACTATACCATGTATTGTATTCACTAAACCTCACGCCTGTCAATTATCAAATTTAAGGACTACACTATATTTTATCTTCTATTTTAGAGACTGCTAACAAACCTCCACTTAAAACTATACCATGTATTGTATTGCAACTAAACCGACGTACATTTAGATGCCGAAGACTGGCCCCCGTGAAAGCGACCGGGGCCAGAAGGGTGGGCGGCCAATCCGCTTGCGGGCCGGACTGGGCCCAGCAGAATTTGTGACCGCCAGCCACCAGTCGAATCAGGTGGTCCACATTGCCCGGGGTGGCCGGCAAATTCTCCACCAGAACGGCCGACTCAGCCCGCAAGTCTTTCACTGTGTCTGTCTCAATTCTAGAAAAAACAGGAAAAAAGAGCAGGATAGATAGAGACATGACTTCAGTCAGACAAACGGGTTGATTCGGTAAAAAGAAACCGATAAAAGATAAGAGGAGTCAAAAATAAAATTATGATAAGGAGTCAAAAAATAAAATGATGATGTGCTGAGGGTGAATCTCAGACAGAGAGACTTTGAATAGGTTACCGGCTGTTTCGAGTTGCATTCCAAAGTATCAAGCCTCAACCCTCCCTCAATATACATTCTCCACATAACCAGAGAAAAGTGGCTCAACTTCCAAGAAGGCTACCAGAGAACCTCAAATCGTCTTCTGTAGAGGCGTTCATCCAAGTTATTAAACACCAGCCTGGAGCCAAAACCGGTTGGCTCTCTTCACCGATTCCAAAAGCGCTGTCCAGAAGTTAGCCATGGGTCCCGCCAACCGGGGCAGCAAACTGCTAACAGAGATATGGCGCAAAATTGCTGAGCTCACAACCCAAAGGAAGATACACGTTAGGATCCAGTGGATCCCTGCGCACTGCGGGATTCAGCCGAACGAAGAGGCAGACCAGCTGGCGAAAGCAGGTGGCCTCCTCAATTGATATGCAAACCGCAGCAGCAACAAACCGGAGAACAATACGTGGAAATTGGATCCAAGGTCGTAAGCGTGACCTTCACTACCTTGCCACCGAAGGAAAATGGCCCTTGTTGCCGGACCAAACTGGCATGCAGCGACGAGAGGGAGTGATAATCTCACAGCTGAGAACCGGCCAGTCACCTATCACTAGGGAGTACTTGTACAGAATCGGCAAAGAGGACAGCCCAGACTGTAGATTGTGCAACGAAGAGGAAGAAACTGTTTGTCATCTTCTGTCGCGGTGCCCAGCCACAACCACGACAAGAGATCTGGTCTTTGGTGCCTCCAACTTACTGGCACCAGAGGCGCTCCGCCGCCCGAAGAAAATCCTGGAATTCCTGCGTCGGATAGGCCGCATCTGATGCCGCCGGAGCTATGATCCTGCCGTGCTGCTGGAAGAAGAAGAAGAAGACACCAGCTCGACAAACCTGATACTCAAGTTCTCGGGTCAGTTTTGCAGTCAACTGGGGCGGCTTGCCAGCAACTCGAAAAGCAACTCACACGACAGGGCGGTACACGTTACGAAAGCTTTCAGGCTGAGCTTGTTTAGAAACAGAAGAAAAAAGCTTTCCGCCACCAAAGCCCTTATGTGAGAATTGAAGATTTCATGAAACACCGAGCAGTGCACTGGAGGCCTCAAAATCGAGCTTTTGTTTATTAAATCATGTGAAATTAGTCCCCAACTAAACCAGTCCGTTCCCTTTACTCTGGCTTATCCCTTGGCTTTTATATGGGGGGGGGCTTCATTGCCCCCCCCATGGATGAGGGGGGGCTCACCCAAAATGGAGAGGGGCATATTTTGGAATTTTTTTCGAATTTTCGAGGGTTTTTTTTGAGTAAAAACCGCAAAACATCGCTAAAAATGACTGATTTTGAGTAGTGTTTAGGCTAAAATAGGTGAAAATTCAGTTAAAAATGCGGCGAAGCCGGAAACAGTTGTTTTGAAAATTTAGGGTAAAAATGGTCAAATTTGGCAATTCTTGGGGTAATGGGGGGTTTTTCATGGGGGACCTCGAATGGGGGGGGAGGTCGCCGAATGGGGAGGGCGCATCCCCCCCACTATGGATAAGCCAATTACTCACAGCATAAAAATGACATTCCAGTCTCGACAAATTATTCCTATTCTAAAATTTTAAAACTGTAATTCTCCAAATTTTTAAAAACTTTAAAACGCAATGGATGTATTGTACCTTTTCTTCAGTCGCTGTTTGAGTCTGGGCGATAGTATGGTCTCCTCCAGCCAGTTGTCGTCCCCGGATATGTCCAGACCACTTTTGGGGGAAATTTCTTCAGCATTTCTACAACAACCAAATACTGTAGAATGTGATAGACACCCCACGCCCCCCAGAGAAATGGTTTGTACTTCAACTTCCAAAAATAAAAACCAAAAGAAAAATTATTGCATCTAGACAAGGCGGCTAACTTTGTGACTCAGGAACGTATCTAGAGGACAAATTTAATAGTAAGACAGCCAATAAAATTAGCTGGGTGACATTGTACACTGGAAACCAACTGCTAAAATTTTCCATTTTACCCTTTCCTTGCGCAGGACTCAAAAACCGATCAAAGCACTTTACCGGTGAGGGTGAGACGTAGGCGCGAAATTCTGGTCCCTACGGGAAATTTGTGGCAAAAAATGAGTTAAAAGCTTGCAAGTAAAAAGCTATTAAAAAGGTCTTTGCTTGGCTAAAACCAGCAGACACTTACTTTTTGGTAAAATTCCACGCAAAGCACGAAAAAGGTTTGCAATAAGGCCAATTTTTTGCACAAATTTAGGGCCCCGGATCCCTTGAAATACTGGTTCACAACTACACTACTGGTTCTGGTACAAGAATGGTAGAAATAGTGGAAGCAAGGCCGCATCCCAGGGGGGGGAGTTCCAACGGGTCTAGACCCCCTCTTTTGGGGTGACAAAATGAAAAAGTTTGCTATTTTAATGGCAAAAACAGCTAGTTTTTAAAAAATTTTCGCGCCTTCGGAGCGATTATTTTCTGTCTAAAAAAGAAATAAACATCCAACAATGTAACTATTTTTTGCCAAAAATGCAAAAATTCATCAATGCATTTTACCCTGGACCCCCCGCTCCCCTCCCCCTTTCCAAAATCCTGGGTGGAGGTACGTACAGAGCACTATCCGACTGTGAGGTTGTTATCAGTGGGAGTGGTTGAGTTAGACTCATCATGGACGATGACTCTTCCAAGCCGAGGCAGAGAGGCGCGCTGACCGGCTGGCTGGCACCGCTGCTCCGCTTTCGACCACGACGCAGAGGCATGGAATAGAGAATGCCTGAAAAAAAGGGAAAACAAGGAGAGGAAAATGCGCTCGAAGAATAGAATAGAAAAATACGTAGAATGTAGTACGTCCAGTCTAGTAGAGTATGTGAAAACAAAAATGTTTTGGGCTCTCCTTGCATCTCGCTGTCTCTTGTTCTATGCAAACTACAGTAATTGGCAGTTAGCTAACTACGTAAACAAAGTTTTGTCAGTGACGTGAAGTTAAACGACTTTCGATCTCTCACCATAAGACCAAGTAGCAACTTATGTACAGAAGAAGGTTTATAGCTCTCTGATATTACCATTATCCCAGAATATGCATGATAGTTTGCATGATTTTGTTTTGTAAAAAAAGTGTCAAAAAACAGATAGAGGTAGTTTGCAAAAAACGTATCAAATAGAACCAGCCAGTCCACCCACCTTCACTGGTCAGTGAGTGTCTAAGACCAGAGGTAGTCGGGGAGATGACCGCTCGAAGGCCGCCAACACCACCAACCCCATCGGCCGCGACCACAATGGTGGCACGATGAGACACAATGTAGAAGAGTGGACACTGGCCAGTGGTCACGGCATCCTTCAACTCAAGACAACAGGAGAGCCTACAAAAAACCAACAGGGAATCGAAAAAAACACAAACTGGTAAACGTAATAGGAATCAATAGTTATCTCTCCCCGGCTGCATAAGCTAACACAAAACATTAACAGGAACGGCAGTAGTCTGAACATTCATTTCTGAGCACGCCAAAACGTTGTTTCAAATTTTTATGGAAAGGTCGGCTATGTGTGTGCGTGTGTGTGTGTGTGTGTATACAGTTGTTCGCAGACTTTATCCAGGGTAAAGGTATTTTTTACCGGGAGGGCGCCCCCCCCCCGAAATCGCCCCCTTCCGGGCTCTTTGCTCCCCCTGGGATTTTTTGGAGGCCCAAACTTTTGCCAAGAACAGGCAAATCTTCAAAACATTTCCGGCTTCGCAGCAGATTTTGTTCGTACAAATGGCTATTTTTATATAGCTTAACATAGAACTTTTTGCCTGTCAACGTGTAATATACGCCACAAAATAATACCAATTTTTAGCTCACTTTTGCAAACCCCCCCCCCCGAAAAAATACCCTGCATTATCCTGATAGATATTAAGAGGGGAGGGGAGAGTAGAGACGCACCATCGTTCCTTGACAGCCTCACGGAGGGAGCGATGTAGGAGGGCCGGCCCGGAGGAAGACGTCCCCAGATCCTGAGACGAACCCAGATTCAGCGTCCCAGAGGTCCGTTCGGACAGACCGGTTCGCTCACGACTGCCGCGTCTGGGAAACCCGGCGATACCCGGGATGTCCGGATAGGTCCAATAGCAGAGCGCCGAGGAGATCCAGCACCTCTGATAGTCAATGTCGTGGGCCTGAAACAAGGAACCAACAAGATAAACATCTTGCGACGTTAGATGCCTTCGCGAACGGAACACCACAACACTTCTTGAGCTGCGTGAAAAAATCTCCGAAAACTTTGCGAACTATAACCAGAATCTTCCTGCAGACAACCAGGCTGGAGCTCCAGAGACTAGTTCTACCTGAGCAAGAGCGCTCACAGCGCCAATTGGTTCTCTAATGTTTTGGACTAAGCTTATGCATTAGTGAATGCAGAGCAGGCGTTTTTCATTATTCCTTTACAACCAGGTTCGGACAAATTTTAGAAAATCCAACAAAAACTACACAAAGATAGACACAGAAACACAAAAGATTATATGTAGATTATTCTAATCGTCAGATCACAACAAACCCGAAGGGCATCAAACGGTTCCCCGCGCAAATGCATCGCATTGCCCAAAATTCGACTGCGGGCCTCAGCCTTCCATCGGCCATCGGGTGGAAGCCATGGAAACCGGGAACTGGAGTAGATGCGAAGTTTCTCACACAGAGACAGACTAAGGGGAAGGACATGAGATGTGGCCGGAAGCGAAGGCGGGGCAGGGCAGAGTTCGCCGACGGCGAAATCGAAATCCTCCGGCAAAGAGGAAGGCAGTAGAGTGGCCGTTTTTGAGGAGGGAGACTGGAGCATGAGACTGCTGAAATCTGTTGGCTCAGCCGCCTTCCCACCACAACCATAATCCTAGAACCAAACAAATAGAGAGGATACCTCCAAACACAACAAAAATACCTAAGCATACATATATGTACATAGATTCACAAAATTGACAAAACAGAACAATTATTTGCTGGACGCACTGGGGAAACTAACAAAACAAAAAAGTTCGATTCTTCAAGTTGCAAAATCTGGCAGGCTTTCGTTCTCTCAAATCACGTTAAACGTCATTTGTGAAACAATGCAGGCTGAGCACCTACCTGCTTTTTCTAGGCGAAAATTTCTGGGTAGGGAAGTCAGGGGGGCCACGAAACTTTTTCCGAAAATTGTTTAAAAATAATAGCTATTTTTGCTGCTGAGCTAAAAATTTATGCAATGTTTTAACCTAATTTTAAGCTTAAAATGGCTTAAAAATGCGAAAAAGACTGAAAAATCCGGCGCCGCCCGAAAATGTTTGAAAATTTACCTTCAAAACCCTTTCTCTCCGGCCACTTTTGGGTTCTGGAGGGGGGGGGAAGGCCCGAATTTTGGGGCACCCCCCCGGTGGAAAGAGCCAGCCTGGAAGAAAGAGGATGTACCCACATTACGCACCTGAGTATGAGTGCCACCAAGAGTATCAAAAAAGGCGGGCAAAGTCCAGCACTCCTCATCCTCCACAGATCCTCTCCTATTCGCCAAAGTGGAACCCGAACTCCCCTTAAATCGTTTGGCCTTGTTGGCGAATTTCCCTGGGGAAGCCTTGTAGGGATTTGTTGGGGGATGCTCGCGTCCAGAGGGAACCTCCTCGCGGTTGACAGTCTCAAACACTTCTCGCAATGTTGGCGAATCTCTGCAATACAAATACAGTCGTCATTACAGTATAGTAAAGTACAGCTCTAAAAAAACTTTACTTTTCGCGAAGTTCACCTAACTTCTCCGAGAATTTCGGGAATGATAGCGCTTTTCGCCAAACTGGCGAACTCCGCAAAGCTTTTTCCTTGATCAAAACAGGAATTAAGCTATATAAATAAAACTAATGTCATACGCAGGTGGTTTCTTCTCAATCAAAGCCTCAGATTTTGTAAATTTTCAGAAAAACTTATGTCGTATATATTGAACAAGAATAAAAATGCTCCGGTGGAGCATGAAAAATGCAATATGGGTGACACTGGGTTTTAAGCGGACAGAGGACTAGGTTTTAAAACGTTAATATGGGAGGGGCAGGTTGTAAATGCCAGGAGGACTAGGTTAAAAGCGCACTAATATGGACCAGCTTCGCTGAACAACCCATATTCGCGAAAACTGTCCAGAGTTTCTATCGGCAGCTGCTTGCTATATATCGCTATTGGCAGTTCTTCGGAAAATTGTACGATTTGTCAGCATGGCCTGCAAGTATGGCGCAACCAGATGTAAACATTACTGTCGGTGAAGGGAACTCATACGGCATGATTTGCAATGCTCTGCCGCACTTGTGTGCAAAATTTCGGACTATTGCAACCACTGGCGGATCCAGGATTTGGAGGGGGGGGATATAAATGAATGGAAGGAGGGGAAGGGAGTGTAGCCAGTTATAGGCCGTGCTGTACTTCAGCAGCACTCTCCCCCTTGGGTCTGGCGAGCCCTTGCGGTATCCCAGCCGGAAATCTTTCATGGACAGTTTCATCAACGATACTACGATGAATGCTAGGGTTTCCCCCCGCAGCTCAGGGAATGCTATCCAAAACGCAAACAGCAGCATCTCGCCGCTACCCGTTGGGCCATTCACAATTGGAGCTCTAAATGTCCGTTCTTTGATGCAGACTGGCCAGCAAAGCCTGTTGGCACTCACCATTCAGAAGCGTAAAATCGACATCTGCTGTCTGTCGGAATCTAGAATCCCGGGTGAAGGAACATCCGACATCAAAATTCCAGGCTACAATACGGCTATTTCACAGCGGGCCTACGGCTGGCCATCCTGCTGGAAGACATGGAGTTGCCATTGCTCTAAGCAAACGAGCTGCGCGCTCTGTCTTGGAGTGGGAGCCTGTAAGTCAGCGATTGGCCAGGCTCCGGTTGAAAGGAAAATTTACCAACTGGACGGTTATATCGGCGTATGCGCCAACAAACCAAGCCACGGAAGAAGACGTAAATCTATTTTATCAGGCCCTTGAAGAACTGGTCAAAAATACCCCATCCCACGATTTCCTAGTCGTTGCTGGTGACTTCAATGCCCAAGTTGGCACTGTCGACAGGGGCGCCCTCGGAGATGTGGTCGGCCCAAATGCTCTCGGCAGGCGTTGCGCGAATGGGGCGAAGCTGCTTGATTTTGCCTCCAGTCTCCATCTGTCACTCATCAACACATTCTTCCGCCACAAAAGACGTCATCTAGAAACATGGCTTAGCCCAGATGGTTTTACTCGTAATCAAATTGACTACATCATGATAAAGCAGCGATGGCGCAGCTCGGTTACCCAATGCCGAAGTTATTGGGCCATTGATGTGCCAACGGACCATGCTCTGGTTGCCATGACACTGCAAAAGCTGAAGCTAGCGAATCGACAAAGAGAAAAACCTCCACCTCGATTCGATGTACAAAAGCTGAAAGCACCGGAAATACGTGCGGAGTTCCAACAGGAAGTTGCCCGCTCTCTGGACAGGGATGCCGACAACAACTCTGTTCAGGAATACGTACTGGAACCGTCTAAAGTCAGCTATAACGTCTGCCGCCACCAATATATTGGGTACAGTACACAACAGACCGAAGGATTGGATCTCCCCCGCAACTATCGAACTTTCACGCCAGAGGCGGCTAGCCAGAGCAAACTCTCAACACCAACATGCAGCTGATCTCGCAAGATCCATTAAAGCCAGTGTAAGATCTGACAAGGATACCTACTGGGCCAACAAGGCCGCTGATATGGAGCTTGCGGCTACTGCTGGGGACACCCGCAAACTGTTTCAGCTAGTTAAGCACCTGTCTGGTGTCAAGTCCACTCCTGTCGCAGAATCAATTTTGGACAAAGACGGCATAAAGATAGCAGATACTACCAAACGTCTCGAACGCTGGAGTGAGCACTTCGCCAGCCTGTTGAACAAACCGGACCCAACCGTAATCGATGATACTCTGCCCGCTGACAACACCTATCCTGTAGGCCCATACGAAATCACCGATGATAAACCCTCGCTAGCAGAAGTACTACGCGCTATCCAAAATCTGAAGAACAATAAGGCCCCAGGAATTGACAACATAAATCCTGAGCTACTCAAAGCTGGTGACGTTACACTTGCAAACGGCATCTGCAACCTATTCAACATGATTTGGGACCAGGGTACAATTCCGGATGATTGGCAGGTGGCTATATTACTACCTTTCTTCAAGAAGGGCAATAAGAGTGAATGCAAAAACTACCGAGGAATATCCCTGCTGTGCCTAGCCTGCAAAGTTCTGGAAGCAGTGATCCTGAACCGGCTACGACCTCTCAGGGAACGCCAAATCCGGGAAAGCCAAGCAGGTTTTCGACCTGGAAGAGGCTGCATCGACCAGATATTTACTATCGGCCAGCTTCTCGAAACTCGGCACGAATTTCGACGCCCTACCATCATTGTCTTTCTGGATTTCACGGCAGCATTCGACAGCGTCCATCGCAGAAGCCTTTGGGGGCTGCTGAAGCTACTGGGAGTGCCACCAACGACTTGCAAAATTATGAGTGCTCTATATTCAAACACCCGCTGCAAGATCCGCGCATATGGGGAAGAAAGCAGCGAGTTTACCGTGCGTACAGGGGTACGACAGGGCAGCATTCTATCTCCAGACCTCTTCAACATCGGAATTGATAGAATCTTAGAGAATGCCTTGGACAACCACCCCGGCGGTGTGCAACTGTATCCGTCTGGGACCACTATCACAGACCTCACATTTGCCGATGACGTTGCCCTTCTTGCAGAATCTCCAGTCTTGGCACAGGAAATGATTAATCGCGTAGCTGCTGAAGCTGGAAAGCTTGGGCTAGTCCTAAGCAGTTCAAAATCGAAAGTGCTTTCGTGTTGCAACGACGGAGCAGTCCACCTTTCGATTGGCCAAGACGCGATTGATGCTGTGGATTCTTTTTGCTATCTGGGAAGCCACATCACGACCACAGGTGAAGTCGGGAATGATGTGTCAAGTCGGATTCAGAAGGCTTCAGCAACGTTCGCCGGGTTGAAGACGCTGTGGTCTCGAAGAGATATAAGGCTGCAAACAAAGATCAGGATATATAATGCATCTGTCCGCTCAGTTCTTCTGTATGCGAGCGAAACGTGGCCGTTAAAGGTTGCGGATGAAAACCGTTTAGATGTTTTCGACCACTCATGCCTGCGACGAATCCTGAAAGTGAACTATCGCGATCGAATTACCAACGTAGAGGTCAGAAGGCGGTGTGGCCTCGACACCTCCGCTACCCAGGAAGTGGTCAGGCGAAGATGGAAATACTTCGGGCATGTGCTCCGCATGCCAGAGAGTCGGCTACCCAAGCAAGTGGTCCAGTCTCTACCTGCCCCCGATTGGAAACGACCTCCTGGGGGCGTTAGAAAAACCACCCTACGTCACATGAAAAAGTCCGCCGAAAAGATTGTGCTGAGGCCTTTTCTTCTGAGTCGTCGGGCCTACGATCAAACCTGGTTACATCATTTGGAAACCCTTGCTATGGACAGAGTGCAATGGAGAATACTGTCGATGGAAGAGGCCAATAACCGATAGCGGTTGGAACGGCCATTAAGTC
>JASAND010026425.1:0-15995 GCA_030248195.1 Trissonchulus latispiculum
TGTACTTCGTTCGGTTATTGCTGGAAAACATATATATAGCAAATTCAACTACAAAATTTGGTTTGGGAATTTACAATATACAATGCAAAGAATTCAATGTTTCAATAGCGTTTTAATGAGAAAATTGAAAAAAAACGGTTTTTTCTGTTTTTTCCGTTTTTTCCACAGGCTTCGGAAAAATACTCGCGAGTTTTTTCCGAAAAGTTGAAAAATTTTTGAAAAATTAGCAGTAAAATTGGAAATTTTAGGAAAATGTTTAAATTTTTCCCAAAAAATCTAGAAATTCTTTAAAATATATATAAGCCTTAGCTGGGATTCGTTGCTTCAAGCTATAGATTTGACCGAAAAACCATTTTGCCCACTGTTTTTTGTGTTTATTATTGCGTTTTCGCACACTTTTTTAAAAAAACACAAAATTTAAAAAAACACTAAAAAGCACACTCCTTTTCACCTGAAGGAGCAAATTTTTATTGATTTTAAGCATAATTTTTAAGTCTTTCCAAAAAATTTTACGCCTTCGGCGCAAATATCATCTACATAGGTGTGGCTGGCGAAAAAAGTGGGGGTGGGGGTTTGAAAAAAGTAGGGTGGGGGTTTGGCAAAAAAGGGGGAGGGGGGGTCTAGAAAATCCGAAATTTGGGGGAGGAGGACCCCCCCTAAACTGTACCCAAGTTTTTTTAGCTAAAAATGCTCCTTTTTCGATGTACAGTATACATTAAACGTACTCAAAAGCTTCTGTTAATAGTTTTCGTATGCGATAATAGGGCTTGAAAATTGACAAATTTGTACTAAAATGTGCCTAAATTAGCCCAGATTGTGGCTTATAATTGCGTATATATATTACCTTTTAATTGCTATAAATAACCATGTTTAGCTGTTTATAGGTGATTTATAGCCTATTTTTCTAATTTTTTTCAAAAATTTTCAGAAGTTGCAAAAAATTTTGCATTTTTTACTTGGTTTGGACCCAATTTTAGGGGGGGAGGGGGATTTGAGCTCGGCTTGGGGGGGAGTAGTTGAGGTCGGGGAGGGGGGAGGGGGGCCTGGCCTCTCCGTGGGGGGTCTCACAGGGGGTAAACTGTAGCCTGGTATATATATACACCTATGTTTGTTTTCGTCTAGGCATTAGTTTTAGTGTGGCCTTTATTATTCTAAGCAACGCTGCCATTTGGGCACACAAAACTTAACACTGGCGATGGGTTTTCCCGCCGCGCTATAATGCGTACGCATATACATACAGCGCGAGACGTATGCAGGTGGCGAGAAAATCCCAAGAAAATGTTGGGGAAATTTGGAAAAATGTCGGGAAAATATCGGAAAAATATCCGGAAAAACACAGAAAAAATTCCGCAAAATATCGTGAAAATATAGGGAAAATGTCTGAAAAAAATCGGAAAAATGTCTGGAAAATATCGGAAAAAAGATCGGAAAAATATCGGAAAAAAATCGGAATAATGGAAAAGTTGCACAAAAATCGGGAAAATCCCCGAAAAAATCGGTAAAAAATCGGAATATAATCGGAAAAGTTGCACAAAAAAGTCGGAATAATTTCCGGAAAAAATCGGAAAAATATTGTCCCGATTTTTTCCGATTTTTTCCAACAAAAGTTTTCCTGTGGACCCCCCTCCCCTCCCCCCCCCCACCCGACCTCAACTACTCCCCCCCCTAAAATTCGGTCCAAACCAAGTAAAAAATGCAAAATTTTTGAAAAACTTTTTGCAACTTCTGAAAATTTTTGAAAAAAAATTTGAAAAATAGGCCATAAATCACCTATAAACAGATAAAGATGGTTATTTATAGCAATTAGAAGATAATATACGCAATTATAAACCACAATCTGGGCTAATTTAGGCATATTTTAGTGCAAATTTGTCAATTTTTAAGCTCTATTTTCGCATACGAAAACTATTGACAGAAGCTTTTGAGTACTTTAATGTATATACTGTACATCGAAAAAGGAGCATTTTTAGCTAAAAAACGGCACTTGTTTAGATGGGCGATTTTTTCGCCTTGGTCCCCCCCTATGGTTCGAAAAAATTTTTTGTCTCCGATTTGGCTAAGAAGTTGTCATTAGGGTGAATCGAGGTCGCTGATTTCAAAAATCGAATCGAGAGATCGATCCGATCAATCGATCGATCAGTAGAATCGATCGATCAAAATCGATCAAAAAAATTTTTGTCTCCGATTTTCGTGAAAAGTCGCCCCTAGGGTAATTCGGGGGCGCTGATTCCGAATCTGTAGTCGAAATTTCGTAAAAATCGATCGTTCGACCTCAAAAATCGATTTTTATCGATTTTTCAAAAATTCGTTAATAACTCCATTTTGGCAGCTCGGATCGAAATTTCGACTGCAGATTCGGAATCAGCGCCCCCGAATTACCCTAGGGGCGACTGTTCACGAAAATCGGAGACAAAATTTTTACGATTGATCGATCGATTCTACTGATCGATCGATTGATCGGATCGATCTCTCGATTCGATTTTTGAAATCAGCGACCTCGATTTAACCTAGGGACAACTTGTTAGCCAAATCGGAGACAAAAAATTTTTTCGAACCATAAGGGGGGACCAAGGCGAAAAAATCGCCCCCCATCTAAACAAGTGCCAAACAAACTTGGGTAGTTTAGGAGGGGGGTCCCCCCCCAGTTTCGGATTTGGGTGGGATCCCCCGAGCCAAATTTGGACCTTCTACTCCCCCCCCCCTCAACCCAAACAGGTGGTACACCTATGCATAGGTGTGTTGGGGGGGGGGTGTCGGGGCCCCCCCACCCCCACCCTCCGTCGGAACCCCCCCCCCCCCATAGGTGTAATTGGGGGGGGGGGGGGAACCCCCCCAGCCATTTTTACAAACCCCCCCATAATTTTTGGGGGGCCCGGCCCCCCCAACCGGGGGGGTGGTGGTAAAATTGGCCAAAAATTGGGTATTTTTAGGGTAAATTCTGCAATTTTTTTAAAAAGTCCAAATTTTTGGCTTAAAGTGTTTATTATTGCGAGAAATACACGTTTTTAACGGTTTTATGGACTTTCAGGCTTAATATTGACCTTATTTTAGACTTAGAATCATGTTGGCAATCATAGGTGTAACGGGGATTTGGGTTGGGGGGGCCCTCTCCCCCGGAATTTTGGGGAGGGCCCTTTTTAGACCCCCCCAAACCCCCCTTAAACCTCGCCCCAAAAAATTTTTCTATTTTTAGGCCAAAAATCGCATTTTCAGCCATTGCTAATACCGAAAAACATGAAATCATTAAGTAATTTTAACATTAAACAGTGTTTTTAAACTCGAAAACTTGATTGTCAACATGTTTCTGAGTCCATAATAAGGTCAATATTGAGTCTAGAAGTCCATAAAACCGTTATAAACGTGTATTTCTCGCGATAATAAACACGTTAAGCCAAAAATTTGGACTTTTTTAAAAAATTTTGCCAAATTTACCCTAAAAATACCCAATTTTTGGCCCAATTGTCGCGCCTTCGGAGCGAATTCCCCCCCCCCCAGTTGGGGAAGAGGCCGGGGGGCCCCAAAAATTTCTGGGGGGGGGGTTGAAAAAATGGCTGGGGGGGGTTGCCCCCCCCCCCAATTACACCTATGTTGGCAATCAAGTTTTCGAGTTTAAAAATCCTGTCTAATGTCAAAATTACTTCATAGTTAAATGTTTTTTGGCATTAGCAATGGCTGAAAATGCGATTTTTGACATAAAAATAGAAAAATATTTTGGGGGGAGGGTTGGGGGGCCGTAGGGGGGGTTTAGAGGGGGGGGCCCCCCACAATTCCGGGGTAAGGGCCCCCCCCAACCCAAATCCCCGTTACACCTATGCCCCCCCAAGATTTTTTGCCCAGCCACACCTATGCACCTATTTGTAATGGAATTAATAAAATAAGGTGCTAAACATAACCAAAATTGATCTAAAAGTAGTCCGAATTGATCAATCTGCAAGAAAGAACTCTTATGCCATGGAATTATGAAGAAGAACGAAGATCATCGACACGGAATGTATCTATCAAATAATGTCCAAGCAATAATTGTATAGATTATCTTTTGTCTGTCTAGCTAGAGTTGCCAGTATTCAGTAGAAATCAAGAAATTTAACAATAAGGCCCAAGGTTGGTACTCAATTAGGGTATGAATTTTAGTCTTAATTATGATTTTAGGCTTAACTAAGTTCTACTAATGAGTGGTTTACTAAAAATGCTAATCCAGGAATTGTGCGAAAGGAGTGTTTCGGTCTTAATCCCTTTAGTAAGTGGAGTTGTTACTCCCACACGAAGATGAAAATCGACATTTAAACTAAACCTAGATGAATTAATGAGTGACGTCCATAATTTGAGTCAAGTACAACCTCCCTCGTAAAGTAGTACAATCACTAGTGCTCGTATACTAGTTAGCAGGAAGTCATAAACTCAAAACACGAAGTTTATGTGCATAATTAGTCAAAAATTAGTAGTAAAATCGCCTATAAACTGGAAATTTGTATCTAAAACAACAAATATTGGAAGATGATTCACTATTAGGTATGAAATAGCTAAGTACGTAGTTAGGAAGGGTTAATTAATGATAATTAGGTGTTAATTAAGGTGGTAGTGCCACTAAAGGGGTGCACTTTGAACAGATACTGTGAACTAAAAACTTAATCAATCGCTTTGAAATTTGGCATAATTGTTCTTTATTATGTTTTGCATCAGATGAGCTGATCTACGACGCTGCGGGGACTGGCTTGCTGTCTACACAATAGGAAATGTATTAAAAGCTTTAAACTTAAGTATCTCCTTCAATCCTTTATGAAATCATTTGAGATTTTCAGTATATGTTTAGTTTACATATACGCTCAGGACGTTTTTTTAGTTTTTCGTAAAAGTGAGTTTTCCGTTTTTTAGCGTGTTTTGAAAACTTGTAAAATTTATATCTTGCTTAATATTGCGTTTTTCCAAAAACCAAGAAAACGGCCTGAGCGTATGCTGATGCAAAACATGTTTGCAAAATTTGGTCCATTTTGACTGAAGGAGTGACGAGAAAATCAAAAGCAGAAATTCTGTAATTTTTCATTGTTTGCTTTGGTTTTCGAAATTTCCAATGCTTTCAAGCAGCTGCAAAGTGCTTTCTATTAAATAATGCACATAAATAACGCAAAAGGAACCGTTACAACCCAATAGATTTAATTTTCGGATATACTGTTTTTACTTTACATTATGTGTGCAAACGGTCAACGTAATTGCGCTATATCAGCTATATATCAGCTATTTAGCTTCAACCACTTGTAACTTTTGATAGAAACCACGTACAGAAGAGATATGCACATCATTTTAAAGCTCTTTTTATGCTCTTTCAGATGGCAGATTCAAATTTAGGATACAAGGCTTAAATAAAATTTTGATTATTTGCGCATGCGCTAAGCCATTATGGTAGCTAGCAAATTATGCACTCTCAGACACCAAAATTTTATGCAAAGATAGCCTGCCAACCAAACGTGTTTCACCACTAGTTTCGTCATGTTTGCTTCATTTATGTCATGATTAGGTCGAAAATCCCGCTAGTGGTACTACCACCTTAAGTAATAATTATAGAGAAATAATGAAAAACGCCTGCCTGCAGTCACTAAGGCCGAAGCCTTAGTCCGAACAGTTTACCTCATTTTCTTGATGTAAATGCTGTTTGTATCTCTACGGAGATCCGCGGGCCACTGCAGTCCTCTTTCTGTGCATAGCACAGTCAGAGAGGTTTTGATAAAACCTTCTCTGGCTATGTTGCAGCACAGATAGAGCCGAGCTGGCTGTCCTCCTTGGACAACCAGGCAGGAGCTCCAGAGACTAGTTCTCTCTGGGTAAGAGCGCTCACAGCGCCCATTGGCTCTCTCCTGTTCGGACTAAGGCTTCGGCCTTAGTGACTGCAGGCAGGCGTTTTTCATTATTTCTCTATGATTAATGCCTTGTATCCTTCGTGGATCCGCCTGCTTGCCCGCGTTTACCTCATTTTCTTGATGTAAATGCTGTTTGTATCTCTACGGAGATCCGCGGGCCACTGCAGTCCTCTTTCTGTGCATAGCACAGTCAGAGAGGTTTTGATAAAACCTTCTCTGGCTATGTTGCAGCACAGATAGAGCCGAGCTGGCTGTCCTCCTTGGACAACCAGGCAGGAGCTCCAGAGACTAGTTCTCTCTGGGTAAGAGCGCTCACAGCGCCCATTGGCTCTCTCCTGTTCGGACTAAGGTTTCGGCCTTAGTGACTGCAGGCAGGCGTTTTTCATTATTTCTCTATGATTAATGCCTTGTATCCTTCGTGGATCCGCCTGCTGGCCCGCGTTTACCTCATTTTCTTGACTTAAGTAATAATTAGTTAGTTTTAATATTTTTGGTTGGAAAATGACTTGGGCTAATATGGAAGAGAATTTGATTCTGATTCTAAAAATCCAAACCCGACTTTTCAACTCCCAATAATAAGAAAGTTATAAAAGAAAATGTTTTTATAAGATTACTTTCTGTGTCGTAATCTTACCACTCCAAAAAGGAGTGTTCTAAAATTGGTTTTCTTCTGGGTTTGACTTAAGTCAAACCTTTTTCCTTTTCCGTTGTCTGGGAGGTTGTCTACCTCCCAGACTACACCTCAGTCAGGTGTTGTTTTCCTTTCTCTTTTCTCTGCTAGGCCACTTTCTCCAAAGGCCTAGCAGTTGTCCTCGCTTGAACATTTGTCCGAGGACAAGGCCAACAAAGAAAAGGAAAAGAAAATAGTAGGATTAGCCCAAGTCATTGGACTTAGAGGGGGCTTATCTCCCTTAATAATAATAATAACACTAATGTAAGTAGCTAGGTATAAGTAGATAAGTACGTAGATTGAAGAAAAAGAAGAAGAAGAAGAAGAAAAGGTTTATTTCCGGAACAAAGTAATTCAATGTATATATATAAAAGCAGCAGTAACTTATACATGTTTACAAGTTGCAACATGTTATATGCAATATAGATATCCATGCTTACATAACTAAGAAACACGGATTAGTACGAAAATAGGTTAGTCGATAAAGACAAAGATACTATCTAATTTAAAGAATACAAGGAATTTAGAAGGTTCCAAGAAAAGGGGAAGGGGAAACCATTTGTCTAGTTATCGAATGCCCCGTCCCCGTAGAAATATCGATAAATCAATTTTTGACTGACAAAGATCGTTCAAACGCAGCGGGATTTGCTGCATTCACAGCATTTGTAGGCAATTCATTCCAAGGGTTTATGACCGGATTTGTAAAAAATCCTTTATAAGATTCACGACTACAGACATTGTGCTGGATTTTAAAATGATGACCTCTTAGTGCTAGATTTCTAGACAAAGTGAACATATCAGCGCAGCTCAGACTTGAGAAATTGTTAACTATTCTATAAACTAATTTTAAATCTGTTTTCAGTCTTCTTAATTCTAAGGATTCAATTCCACACATACTTAAGCGTTCGGTGTAGCTTTTATTTCTCATACCGGGAATTTTTTTTGTAAATTTTCTTTGTACGTTTTCAATTAAATCTATATCTTTCAAAAAGTGTGGTGACCTACTATAGAAAATTGTTGTGATATAAAATTTAAACTATAGAAAATTGTGAATCTTGTGTAATAATTCGCTAAAGTTGCAAAAATTCACGAAAATTCCCCCTTTGGTTATGTTTATGTGTTAAAGAAAGTTTCTAAAAGTTTCGCCAAGTTTCGGTACTGGAAATATATCAAAAATGGGTCAGTTGGGGGGCAATATTTTCAAAATCTCATTAATTCCGACCACTAATGGCCAGCTGGCTCAGCCCGCCGCTGCGCCCCACACACAAAAAGAACCTTCTAGAAGCTTTGCCTTAAAAACAAAGCAAAATTCCGCCCAACTTTCGCTAATGACCTGTCACCGAGCTGTCAGCAAAACTGTGAGCTCGGTCCCAAAATTTTTATTTTTAATCAGTGTTCGCTTGAGAGCAACCGAAAGCGGTTGCTTCCCCCTCCCCTTGATGCGCTCTCCAGTGCAGTTGACACTGCATGGGGGCTGAAGCGCATTCCCTCCGGTTAGGATAAAATTAGGACTTTTCTGGCCTTCGGGCCAAAAAAGATTTTGAGAAAAATTCAACGAACACTATCCAAATAGGGCCATATAGGTCTTCTATACCTGGCCAAGAATTGAGGAACAAAAGCTTAGGACGTAAAGGCCATTTTGGCCATTTTTTCTACATTTTTAGGCCTTTGGGCCATTTTTTGTATACGATTCTTTGAGGCCCTCGGGCCATATTTTTATACTACGCAAGACCAATGGGCCACATTTTTTATACGTCTTATGGGCCGTGGAGCCCCATTTTTTATCAGTATTTTGGGCCTGAGGCCATATTTTTAGTTATGATAGCAAGTGTGGGCCTTGAGCCACTTTTATTTTATTTTATTTCATTTTTTCCGCTTCTTTATTATTATTTTATTATTTCAATAAAGGGGCAGCTCATGTAAACCCCTCCTGTTCGATGGCGGTCTTGAGAATTGCCCCTACTTTTGTTTTTCTGTTTTTTCTTGGCGACACCCTCTGTATACCGAGGTTTGCTGACCTCCACTTCCAATTATTTCATTCAATTATTTTGTTATCTTTTGTTTGTATTTTTGCGGGCAGGCCACGACCATTCTTTACTATATTTTATCATGGTCCTTTTGACCTAAATTTGGGGTTTAAAAGTAGAATATGGGATATTTAAGTGGGGACCCAATCCCTAAGTTTGAGCTAGAGGGTCCCTTTGCTACGACCCTATTTTTTATTGAGTTAATTAATAGAAATATTTACCCCACAGCCGGCAACTAGGAGTTATTAGTTAGGAGTTAGGAGACTATTGTTTTAACCTCAGGCTTTGTTAAGCCTTAAAATCACTGTTTGTATTCTGTAATTGTTTGTCGTAGATCGGTATCAAAACTATTAGGCTAATAAAAACGTGAAACCAATCTCAAACCTGAAAGCTTAAATAATTAGTCGTTCTCGAATTAATAATCAAGCATTTCACGGGGAATGACCGGCTTCCCCATTAATTAATTTAATTGTTATTGTTGTAGTAGTTTTGTTTAGTGATAGTAGTTTTGTTTAGTAATGATTGCTTGGCAATCATTACTCTCACGGCTTTCTCAAAATTTCAAAGTTCTCAAAATTACTAAAGTTCTGCGCTATAAGCCAAGTTTTAGAAACCTAAAACTCATAACAAAATTCTCGTTAAAACTCAGTTAATTTAGTACGTTTAAAATAATAACTAGGAGCGTAGGTCACTTAGTACTAACTAGATTTAGGTTTCATTCAGATTGTTTTTAATTATGTCTGTCTTTCGGATTAGTTAGATAAGTAATTACCTAAGAAATTGTGTGTTGTGTGTGTAAGTATGAATTGTATGAATGGCATTGTATACTGGTTCTTATGATTGTATGTGCGTTGACTCGCAGAAACTCCTTCTGTTCGACGAAGGTTGTGAGCATCGCTGGAGTGATCAAGACTCAGGTCATAAGCAGGAATGAGGTATACTTGTGATTTGCCTGAATGATTGAAACTCTGTAATATGAATGCATTCTAGTTTAATATGCATAAATGATGTTCAAATGCTTAATTATTCTATGTTCTGAATGTTGTGTGAATGTTGCATAAATGAAGTCTAAATGGTTACCTATTTTATAAACTAAATATTGTACAGATGTTTCGTAAATGTTGTGTAGCTAGTAAGTGTGATTACATAGTTCGGTATTAATTTGCTCAGGATGTGTGTAAATGCCGCAGTTCATGTGATGTAATTTTAATCATAATCGAGCAAGTGACCGTCCAAATGGTTAATGATTCTCTGTGTTCATGATCCGTATGAAGTGCCAAAATTACATTAGAACTCCTATAGTACGCAGGAAAATAGTAATAAGTAATGTAGTTTGAGGTTGCAAGTTTTGTATGCATGCCTAGAAGTTTGTGAATACATGGTTACGTAGGAAATCCAGGTTTAGGCTCAGTTTAGTAAATATGCAAATGAGGTTAGGACTATAGGATCTGAAGTCACGGGGACTCCGTATTAGGTCCTCATCGATCTGAATCTGGAAGTCCTCGATTCGTCCGCGTAAGCCACTCTTTGTCAAGAGTGCGGACGAATTGCAAGAAAGGAATCCGTCCAATGGTCAGTCTCATTGCCAAATTAATACAAATTAAGCTGTAGTGAACGTATTTTGTAGTTATATTCGCTGTATCTTTGTTTCTAAGGTCAAAACACGTCGTTATTGTCATTTTTAGTTAAATTAGCCATGTCTGATGCATATTTCACTCTTAATAATGATCGCAACCGCGGTCTAACACAATTTTATCTCGGTGTTCATGTTCAAAGGCGAAAACAAGAAAACCCCATTATGTAAAGGTTAGCAAGGTTGAAAAATCAACCTTGCTCATTTTACGACTAATATAAAGTTCATCCATGTTGATTCTCCACAAATGGCAATAATAGGTTTCAACCATCTGGCAGTTTTAACTAATATCAAGCAATAATCAACACTATGCCTGAAATAAGCAAATTAACAATTAGTTAAGTATTATGGATAGGGAACCGGAACCATCTTCTGATAAAGGTCAAAACTACCAGTTTTACGAAGTCAATTTTTTTTAATATTCGATATTTGCCAAAATAGGGAGTTGTTATCTCCCTAGGTAGAACTTACTAAAAAACAAAGGCTCTACGTTAACTTATGATGCTTTTCGTTAAAATCGTGTGTTAGCCCGCTTCTAATTTGTTAATGCTTATTAAGCAACAGAAAGTTGTTACCTTCCTTATCTAAACCCGCGAAATTAAAAGTTCTACATTCAAGTATTGTGCATTCATTAAATTCACGTGCTAATCACTTTTAATTAAGTAACACGTATCAAAGATAGGAAGTTGTTACCTTCCTTGCTAGGACTCGGAAAACAAAGGTCCTAGATTTGATCATTTTAACCAATTTAATGTTTCTCGTGTTAGCTGAGTGAATGGGTACCTACCTGCTGTTAAAAGGGCCCAAAACTGTATCGATTTCGGGTAATAGGTTTTAATCGTACAGAAGCAGACTGTACAAAGAGAAATCAAGCTGAAATCATAGTTTCATATTGAAAGTGCAATTTCTTGCACAAGAATGCAAGAAATTGCCCTAAAAACTAGTGTTTTGCTTGAAACCGATCTTAAGTGTTGTGATCTTACTTAAATCATTCAGAACTTGTGATAATCCACCTAGATCTCAAATTTTCATAACAGTTTCGACTTGTACAGGTTTATTCCAAGTTCAGAAAGCCAAAATGTGAGTAATGGTTGCTGGGTTCGAATCCCGCACCTATAACTTGTACTAATGGGTTTTAACCCATTTGATTCAGGTGCGGAAATCTTTTTGAGCTAATCATCAGCCTTATCGAAGGGGTTGTCACCCCCTGTTTTTGGTCTAACTAGTTCAGTGGGTTTTTCAAGTCCGTCGGAAGTAGAAGACTTAACGAAGAGATTAAATTAAAAGTATATTTGTACTAACCCCATAAACGGACCAGGAAACTCCCAACCGGACCCCCCTTGTGTTTGACCCTTGACGACCGTATAGCATCCGAAAGTGCTATTGTTACCAGCATTTCGGGCTCACCCAAAGACCGGAAATCTTGCACTACTAACCTCTTTAATCTAGTTAATCTAAACTGTTCAGTAGCATTTGCCATTAGTATTATATGGTCCTTGGTATGGAGGACGGAAAAAGAGTCATAATTTAATAACACGAACACAAGCATATAGGGACTGCACGATAGAGTTTAGTAATAGGCCTAATACTTTGTTAGTTAGTTAGAAAAGGAAGGAAAGAGGAATATAGTGGAACTGAGTCTAGATATCCGAAACCTTGTCCCTAATATCAAATTAATACTTTGTGTCAATCAAATACTGGCAACTCTGGCAAACTCTACCTAATTCAACTTTTCAATTTCTTTTTCAATTTTCAATTTCAATTTCAATAGATCAACTTTTTCCACCGGTTACTAGTGTTTCGACAGCTACTTTGGGTGATGTAGTGTTTCACTCAAATGAAAATTCTTCCCTTTCGTTGGTAAATTTTTTCTTTCTATTGGTTCTGCCGGTGCAGGCCGAACAAGGGCCCCCGCGTTTTGCTTCAGTTTTGTTACCTGCAAATTTAGTGTCTGATTCTCTTTCTCTGGCGGGGCAAATGGCTGTCGAGCCATCGCCTCAGCCGGTTCCAGTTCCGCCACGTCTAAATTTAGCTGTGTCTACTTCTGCGGCGGTGATTTCTACTCAAACAGGGGTGATGCGCCCTCCTACTTTTAGTGAATCTTTTCAGTTTTTACGAAATCAGTCGGCGCCCACACCCACTTTTCAGCCGCGTATAAGTTGTCCTTTGCGTATGTCCCTTCCCCGTACTGCCTCTCGTTCCGCCCCTACCTCTCCCTCCCCTTCTCCTACAGTCCCTATCTGGAACGTGCAGAATCAGCCGAATTTACAGCAGACAGCCCAGTCACAAGTTGAGTGGTATATGCCACAGTTAAATTTTCGCACGCCAGGCCTGGGCTCATTACCGGTTGCAGCTAGAACTTCTTTTTCGGATGCATTCTGGCACCGCATGCCTCCAATTTCAACGGATCTTCAATTTGCGGTCCTTGCTTCCTTGGGTTTTTCTAAGGAACTTTTGTCTGTCTGGATTGGTCATCCAGCTCCATGGGATGCTATTGAAATTGTTTATGTTTTGATGTCGCGTGCTGATTTTTCTATGACTCAACTTTTACAAATTATTTTTCCAGGTTCTACTTTTCCGGAGCAAGGGGGCGTCCCGCCTGCCGGCACTCCATCTGCAGGTTTGGGATTGACTCCCGACCCTATGTTTGCTCCTACTCCGGGCGCAAATCGCCCTTCTCGTTCTTCATCAGTCCCGGCTTCACGTACTACGGTACGTTTTAGCTCGGACTAGGCCTCGTCCATTTCTGGACAACCTGGGACTTCCGGATCTGCGGAGGCTCAGGAGGCCTCACAACCTCTTTCGACTGATCCTAGGTATGCTAAGCGCGATTTTCCACAGCACAAAGATGAACATTTGTCTCCACTGAAATTGGACATTCCTTCACAGACTTTTTCATTGAGGGATTCTGCAACATTGCCTTCGTCCTACACGATTCAGTGGCCTGAGTCACATCTTTTGTCTTTTGCGAGTTTAAATCAGCAGTTTGAATGTACGGCGCATAGGATAACGTGGGGGGGAATGGGGGGGGTGCAGACCCCCCCAGACCGACAACAAACGGGTAGACCCCCTCTGCGAAAAGGAAAAAAGGGCAGACCCTCTCGTCCAGAAAGGAAAAAAGGGTAGACCCCTTAGCGATTTTTACCAAAAATAGGTAATTTTTTAGTAAATTTTTCGCGATTTTTTCAAAAAATTTCGTAAAAATCGCTAAAATTTGTCATTTTGTACTAATTTTTGGTCAAAAACGTTAAAAATTCGCAATGTTTGTTAATTTTGGGGCAGCCCCCATTAAAAGTTTGCAATTTTTCAGGGTTAGACCCCTCGCCGAGGTCGAGGTAGACCCCCCCAGAATTGGACCTCGTGTTAATGTATGACGGCGGCCCCTTGGGACCATCCTGCAAATTCGAAACAAGTTTTGTATAAGTATTCTGCGCGTTATTTGGTCGAAAAAGCGGTTCCTCGTTTTTATGCTGATCCACCGCCACACATTACACATCGTAGTGGGTTTTCTCTGGACCGGGAAATCAGGTCTTTGAAACCTCCGTCGCTGGCTCTGACCACTGATGATGGTGCCCTTATAGGGGCTCCTAAGTATGAGGGTCCACAGGAAATTGACCCGCATCACCATCAGGCAGTTTGGTCAGCCATTTTGAATGACCGCAGGGCAGTTCCTTTGCGGGTCTACTCGGAATTTGAGTGGCAGGTCGTGACCTTGCCTGATTTTTCTTCAAAAGTGGATTCTTCGCTATTTAATCCTTATTTTACTACTTCTTTCAAATATTGGGATAATGATCTGAAAACTTTGAAACATGCTCCGTTTTCACTGACTGATTTTGCGATGGAAAACTATTTTCAGATTATTCAGACTCTTTTTTCTGATGCCAGTCCTGTTATCACTTGGGATAAATTAGAGCCTCTTACGCATCCCTCCTATCGTATTCAGTTGGAAGAACCTGAATATTGGAAGCTTTCCATCAAATTTCCAGCAATTTTGCGCGATGATGAAGTTGTTTTTGAGTCTTTTCAAGTTGTTGGCTTTGCGCCCTATAAATTTGCTGCGTTAGCTGATCTTGTGACGCGATTTTTTCCATTTTTGAATATCTATCCTTCTGTTTCGCGTTTCCAGCAGTCGGCAGATTTGCTTAGGGTTTGGTCAGAAAGATCTAAGAAAATGGTTCAGGTGGCAAAGGAAGTCACTGATGAGTGTTTGGGTCACGTTTTGATGCGCGCTTCTAATTTCCCTTACTTTCACCCAATTGCTCGTTTTCAAGGCGCCTTTGACCCGGCGTCCAATATGTTTCGTCTCGAACCGAAGGAAGTTCCGGGTGCAAACGGGTGGGTTGAATTGTGGGGTTTCTATTTCCAGACATCTGAGCAAGCTTATCAATTTCGCAAACTTTTCTTTTTTGCTTGCTGGCATGCCGCTGCCGAGGCCTGCGCGCAGTATTTGAATCCGTTTTGTTGTAAATTTGCGGCTGAACAAATTATGGGTTGGTTGCCACCTGATTCGGTTATTCGTAAACTGTGGCAAGGCAAAGATATGCATGTACGCGCGTTTGTTATGTTGGAGGTTTTGCGTGCTAAGGCCAAATCTTGCCCAGACTTTGTAAATTTTTTGCGCGATTCTGGCTGCCGACTGCTGGTTGAAGCCACCAGTGACCCGTATTGGGGAATTGGTTTGAACAAAAATCAGCTCGATAATTTGTCTCAGAATCAAATCACTAGTGAGGTCATCTGCGTGCATAAGGAGAAAAATCGCAACTGGTTGGGCAAAGTTATGATGATTCTGCGTGCTAAATTGTTTCCAAATTTAAATCGTGAAATGGAACAGCTTTGGAATGAGAGGCAGCGGGCCCACCGGGCGGCGATCGGTCGGATCGTCCCGCCCTGAGCTCTCATGCAGTTTTCGTGTGTTTATTCTTGCCCCTTTCTTACGGGTTGGTGCTAAAAACTGGTGCTTAAAAGTCTTTTTACCTTTTTCTTTCATCTTTTACTGTTTTATCATGGGGGGTGGGGGGTTCTTCCGTTTTTCTTTTCTTTTTACTATTTTTACATTTAACTTTTATCTGCTGTGTGGGTCATTCTATTTGATTTCTTGATGTATGTCGTTCTCCTTTTGATTCTTCTAGATGATCTCTTTGATAAATTTCTTTTCTTTTTCGCTTTCTAGATTTAACTTATAAATTCTTGTTCACTGAACTTTTTTATTCCTTGGATTTTTTCAGTTTTGCAAACGAGTCAAAAATATTCTTCTCTTTTCCTTGATTTTAGTACGTATAGATTTTTCTTCTTGATACTTTAGAGTCCACTTTCTTGATTATATTTTGTTCGAATTTTCACTTTCTTCCTGGAATAAACTTTAATTTCTGATTTTCGTAGATCTTTCTAAATTCCACACAACAGATTTGACCTTTTCTTATTAACCTTTTTACAACTTTTAACTTTTGGTGCTCCTACCTTTTTCACACTCTCTTTTGGAGTGTTAAGTTGCGGGCCGCTCCGGTCTCCGCATACCGGGTGAGGTGGGCCGCACGCTCCTTAACATTCTTTTTACTTTTTGATTCCGTTTCAGTTAGTTTAGCCTTGAGACTCTCTTTGATAAGCACAGGCCTATGGGGTTTCTCCTCCGCTAACCGGGGCTGCGATTCTCCCATTGGTTCTGGAGCTACTAAAGTCATAGGTGGGGCTGTAATTTTGTATCGTCCATATTTTGTGTTGCTTAATTTTGCCATTTCTAATCATGATTCTTCTGTGCTTTATTTGGTTGCCATAATTTTTGTTTTTGTGTGTTTTAGTTAGCTGTTTCTGTGCTA
>JASAND010026427.1:0-12714 GCA_030248195.1 Trissonchulus latispiculum
AGCTTTGTATGGACAATAAAACATCGGTCTATCTTCAGCATATATCAGCACTTGCCATGAACGGACAATATTTTTCGTTGTAAGGACACAACTTGCTTTGTATGGACACTGAATTATACACGCAAAACATAGGAGTAATAAAATTTTAAAATGCTTCTATTGGACTTAAAATAGAAGCTGGCAGCTTTCTGATTTTTGACGTAGAGCTATTTGAGTGTCCTCTTTCGATTGCAGTAAAAACATTACAAAATTAAAAATTTTTGAAATTGCTTAATTTTTAGTCAAAAGTTTAATAAATTTGAATTCGTAGTAAAACAATACAAGATTAGCTAAGAAAGGAGCACAACTTGTACCCATCGGGATACCTATCTTCTGCCTAAAAACTTTACCACCTACACAAAAATATGCATTGTTTACCAACCATTTACACATTTCACAAAAGGTTTCATAGTTTACGCATTTACTAGATTTGTTTTCACTGAAATAAGCTGATTTAAAACCGAAATTTAATTTTCTTTGGTTATGTCCAAAAGCAATTTTAGCTATTGCAGTTATTGCTTCAATAATTTTGTCGTGATTTAAATTTGTATATAACTGTGAAAAATCGAAAGTATAAACTGATTTTGCTTTGTTTTGCATAGAAATTTGTCGTAAACAATTAACTATAGGTTTACTGCTATCAACTATCCAAAAAAGGATTACAACCTCCATTACATCTAGCAATTGTGTTACTGTATGACTTCATTCTTTTTAAAATTGTCTTCAAAGAATAACCAATATCTCTAGATAAGCTATTAGTTACAGCAACTTTACTGGAAACAATTGTACGAAACTTAATTGGATTTTTATGAAACTTTGGCAGAAGTTGAATGAATGGTAATTTTTTGTCGAAACTTGTATATTATAACCAAAATCATTGCATTTTTGCAACAACTCGTTGATTATAGTTTCCTTGTTGTGACCCGATACTTCATAAGTGTCATTACCATGACTATTATTTAAACCGAGTTCATTAATCAAAATTTTCCTGTAAAGGGTTTTACAAATAAAAGCATAATTTTGTGACGCCTTGTCAACAGATGTAATTACAAATTTATTTTTAACCTTTCCAGTTCATGATAGTTGAAATTATTTTCTTCTACCACACACGAATCGTTATCATTTTCTAATTCCTGTACCACTTCTCCGACCACAGACTGTATCCAAGGATAAAATATATCTTTATCCTTGAACTTATTTTTCTGCAGATAGTTGGAAATGACCGATTCTACTTCCTTAACTACAGTACAGCTCAAAATTAACCTGGGAGCTCGCGAGCATGCGAGCATCTGGGCTGCTCGAAGCTGCTCGCGCTCGAAGGCTCGCGAGCAGAGCGAGCCTCCTTTCATTGCTTCCTTATGTCTTCGTTTATAGTCTGCACGATGCTCGCGAGCATGAAAGCAAAGGCTTTGAATTTGTTGCTTTTGTAGCTAAACTATCTAAAAGCTTATAAACTTCAAAACTGCTGTTTCTGAAATTGGCTGACTGACTCAAAGCATATACTTTTTATGCTTTCATAGATACAACAAAAACATACACACAGATATGCTTGCTGCTAGGCTACGTCATTGTTTACCAATGGATGTGGATACATACATAGACATAAAGTCGGCGGTTACTTTTTGTTGGTTATTTTTTGGATTTCAAGACCATAACTCAGGTGACAAAAAACGCCATTATTCGGGAAAGTCATTGCATTCACTGATGCTGCTTCAACTTCAAGAACTTCTTGCAACAAAAAAAGGGGAGCGGAATGTATCAAAAATATAAATTCATGCCATCATTTCGTTCCTGTCCCGTAATTGTCCCGTAATTTGCTTTTGTCAGTACATCTTCTGCAGTAAATTAGTTATTATTTATTACAGTCAACGCGAAATGTCGTAATAGAGCCGAACAAAGAAGCTCAGTTTAGCTTAGCAAAATGCTAGTCAACAGTCCAATAGCAATTGGACAAAAAAGCTTTTCGGAAGACTGTGTCCTAAACTGTTTTGGCTTAGCATTAGCTTTTCACATTTTTCAAACACAATTTCTTACGTTTGTTTATGTACAGGTTTCTGCTGTGTCTAAAAAGTATATGCTTTGAGTCAGTCAGCCAATTTCAGAAACAGCAGTTTTGAAGTTTAGTTAAAAGCTTTTAGATAGTTTAGCTACAAAAGCAACAAATTCAAAGCCTTTGCTTTTATGCTCGCGAGCATCGTGCAGACTATAAACGACTGTTGACTGTAATTGACTGTAATAAATAATAACTAATTTACTGCAGAAGATGTACTGACAAAAGCAAATTACGGGACAATTACGGGACAGGAACGAAATGATGGCATGAATTTATATTTTTGATACATTCCGCTCCCCTTTTTTTGTTGCAAGAAGTTCTTGAAGTTGAAGCAGCATCAGTGAATGCAATGACTTTCCCGAATAATGGCGTTTTTTGTCACCTGAGTTATGGTCTTGAAATCCAAAAAATAACCAACAAAAAGTAACCGCCGACTTTATGTATTGTATCCACATCCATTGGTAAACAATGACGTAGCCTAGCAGCAAGCATATCTGTGTGTATGTTTTTGTTGTATCTATGAAAGCATAAAAAGTATATGCTTTGAGTCAGTCAGCCAATTTCAGAAACAGCAGTTTTGAAGTTTATAAGCTTTTAGATAGTTTAGCTACAAAAGCAACAAATTCAAAGCCTTTGCTTTCATGCTCGCGAGCATCGTAACTCGTAAACGAAGACATAAGGAAGCAATGAAAGGAGGCTCGCTCTGCTCGCGAGCCTTCGAGCGCGAGCAGCTTCGAGCAGCCCAGATGCTCGCATGCTCGCGAGCTCCCAGGTTAATTTTGAGCTGTACTGTAATTCCGTGGAATTTCCTCTAGAAGGCAAGCGGTATTTTGTTCCCTTTTCAAAAAGCTTTTGTAAATTATTATCTGAGATTATATTTAAATCTCCCGTGACCACATGTCCATGAAAGTTGTCTTTGAACTTTGAATTAGCACAGTCACAATTGCCTGAAAAATCATCATTCAAATTAACTGTATTAGCAAACTGTTTGTAGTTAAATACTTGACTAGAAAAAGGTTTTTCGTAAGAATAAATTACTTTAGGAAAACATTTCTTGGCATCTACGCCTGTAGGCCAACAACTTTGAACTCTAGTGTTTGCAAAGATTTTTGCAAAATTTATTTTATCGAATAATTTACTAGAATACTTTATAAAAATTTTTGGTTTTGCTTTTTTACCAGCATTCTGAACTTTTCTAATTTGTAACGAAGTAGATCTTTAACAATTTCATCAGCAGGTACAGTGTTTCTATTTAGTACATGCAAATATAAAACTTTAGCATCTCTATTATTTAAACTGAAGATTTTATTTGCAATACACAATCTACTTTCTGCAGGACACGAAATAAAACTTTTATGTATCTCTTCTATAAATTTACCAGGATCCAAAGTTGCATTTGCGTTTATTTTTCTAAGAACACGAATTTTACTGCGTTTATTACCCACTTTTATTAAAGTTACTGAAAACCGCTTGCTCAAATTTTCTCCCCTGAGAAGGGAGGGGGGGGGGGGGGGGGGGGGGGGGGGGGGGGGGGGGGGGGCTTCATTAAGGCCGTACGGATATTTAGTTTTAAGCTCTCTGATCCAGAAAGCTTCCCGTTTTAATCTATTTTCCTTGTCTAATTTAGCGTCCCCCGTGGCATAAAGTTTTTCAAGAATTTGAACCTTAAAAGATTTACATTTAGATGAACGAAAATGCTGGAGAATAAATTTACATCCTCGATTATTAGATTCAACTGACCTACGATGTTGTCCTATTCTAACCCGTAATTTCTGTGAGGTTTCGCCCACATAACCGATATTGCACGTATTGCATTTTAATAAATAAATTAAATTATCCGAAGCACAATTTAATTCCTTTTTATCAGCAGATATTAAAATCGGTATCTATTACTGTTATAGATACCATGAATTTCCGACTCCTCTGATAGCAAGTCACAAAGTTTACAATTTGCTGCCCCGCATATGGAAACTATATTTCTTATTGTATCCGACCGGTTGGTTAAGGGATTTCCAAAGTCCAAAGCCGAAAGTCCACCAGTGGGCCTTATATCCTGCTCCCCCGCTACAGAGCCCCTGGAGCCACTGGTCAGAAATAACTTTCTTCGCGAAGGCGAATGCGAAGGGCCTTCGCGAATTTGCGAATGTAGTTTGACATAACTTTCGCGAAGGTCGGCTTGAATTTTCCTTCGCAAAACAGCAGGACGTGATTGATTACTTGTCAAAAGCTAAAGCTTAAACTTGCTTTTATTGCACAATGTCTATGTCAAAGCTCTATACTACACAGAGGTAAAACTGACCAGTTGACCAGTGGCTACTAGCAGTTAAGTTAAATCAGCAGGCACCCTGCTGTTTGTTTTGACATCTGTCAGAAAAACTGCGAATGCACAAAGGACTCTGCATTCGCCCCTTCGCGAACACTCATCAAAATTTTTGGTGTCGAATGTCTTCGCGAAAGTGCGAATATTCGCGAAAATAAGAAACTTATTTCTGACCAGGACTGTACCTCATACACAAGGTCCAGGTAGCCAAAAATGTTCCATGTTCAAAAGGGTACTACCGGTCGGATACTCATTATACAAAATAACTAAAGATTTGCTTAGTATTAAGAAATACACATACAATTTCTAAAATATACGCTTTAGGCTAAAGTAACGTACTTTACACATACGTTTACCAGAAAATATCCTACAGACAACACGAGGTCATCTAGTCGTTTAGGACGACGAAAGTCGTCAAGGTCGTAAGTGTGGTTCGTTTAGGACGACCGAAGTCGTCAAGTCGTTTAGGACGACAGAAGTCGTCAAGGTCGTAAGGACGACAGGTGTCGTCAAGGTCGTAAGTGTAGTTCGTTTAGGACGACCAAGGTCGTCAAGTCGTTTAGGACGACGGAAGTCGTCAAGGTCGTAAGGACGACAGGTGTCGTCAAATCGTTTAGGACGACAGGTGTCGTCAAGGTCGTAAGTGTAGTTCGTTTAGGACGACCGAAGTCGTCAAGTCGTTTAGGACGACGGAAGTCGTCAAGGTCGTAAGGACGACAGGTGTCGTCAAGTCGTTTAGGACGACAGGTGTCGTCAAGGTCGTAAGTGTAGTTCGTTTAGGACGACCGAAGTCGTCAAGTCGTTTAGGACGACGGAAGTCGTCAAGGTCGTAAGGACGACAGATGTCGTCAAGGTCGTAAGCAAGATTCGTTTAGGACGACAGAAGTCGTCAAAAAGTTTTTTCAAAAACCAAGACTGCTTAATTTGTAATTATAAAATTATTGGCAAAATACAGATGACTTAGTAAAAAGGTAATTTAGTCAAAAATTAAACCAGAAAAAGGTTGAAAACTTAAGATGTAATGAAAAACAGTTATTGGGTATGGTACTCCTAGTTTAGACGTCTATTATATTTAGGGAAACGCTGGTTGGCTTGGATCCTGTCCTTCTTATCCACCTCACCTCTGTCTGTACATGATCTAGAAAATTATCAACATAAATACTAATCTTCCTGACTGTCCTAATTGATATGTTAATTTTACTTTTAACCTGAGGCAAGGCTACTAGTCAAGATTTGAGATAAGTATTATTGGGTATGAGTAAGTTTGTGGATGATTGGCTCGTGAAACGGTAAATTACTTCTATCTACATTTTAACACTATCGCCAAAGCTTTACCAAAATGTTAGTCCTCTTTCTAAAACACTTAAAATTCGAAAAGTACTAAACTTATCTTTAATGCGCAGCTCTAATCAAAGCATGGAGAGCAAAAATTTAGATGCTCTGGGCAAAATAAAAATTTTTTCAGATATTTTCAATTTTCTGGAAAACCGGGTCACCGGATCAGAGCTCAACTGGGTCACCGGTTCAAGTCCAAGTGACCCAGTTCCATCACTGGTGCAATATGCTGGGCATTAAGTCCAAAATCTGAGGGGGAGGAGTGAGCATTTACCGTTGTTAAAAATGTCTTCATATTATAGGAACTACAACTCACATCTGTTTGGCCAATCGTCTGTACGTTATGTCTAGTAATCGCCCCACCCAATTCCACGTATAAACTTGCGAAAGCGTTTAACTCTTCGCTGATTGATTGATACAACCATTTATGACGTTATGACAATCTCAAAGGGAGTATATACGCTTATGTAGATTTGTTTGACATGAGGCGAAGCAATTAGCCAATCTTCGGTAAGCCGTCGTACTGCCACCACACTCTTAGAAATGTTCCTGTAGAAACTACAGGAATCGCTTTTGTAGATGATAAATACAAAAGCTTTTGTAGAAAATACAGGTTGAGTCTTGTAATTTCTACAGGTCCTCGTTGGTAGTGTTTACCGGACATACTTTGGTAGAATGGATTACAAGTTAGGTTAGACCAGTATTCAGTACTAATGAAACCTGTAGTTTTCACTGGTTTACAGGTTTGCTCACAGAAAAGTACTCGATACGCTGATAACGCAAATTTTGTATATAAGGGCGACAGTGGTCATAATTTTTGAAGACTGAAATTTTTGAATTTTTTCAAATTTTCAATCTTCCAACACCCAGTGGGTGATTTTTTTGTAACGGCCGCTCCTGCCGAAAATATTTTGGGAGTGGCCGCCCCCCACACCTGCCCCCTCCCTTCTGAAATAACAGGTCGCTCCAGTAAAATTTACAGGTTTTGTCTTGTAAAAAATACAGGTTTGGTATCAGATATAGGATTGTAAAAGTCGAACAAAACTACAGGTTTCTTTAGTATTTTCTACAGGAAATTCCTGTAATAAAAACTACAGGTTTCCTTAGTATTTTCTACAGGAAACTCCTGTAATTTTTACAGTTCGAGAGACCGGTATAAAATACAAGTTACTTTTGTGGAAAATACAGGAAGCTCCGTTAGTGACTTACCGCACTGGAGCACCTTTGTAGAGAACCACAAGAATTCCTGTAATTTCTGCAAGTCTTTTTAAGAGTGCAAGGCTTCCATCTTAAATCTCGCAAGCTTACCTAATAGAAAAGGTTGTCACACTCACTCATCTTGTTTAATTTTATTAAACTAATAAAATGTCGCAAATACCGTACAGCCTGTTATCATCTTCGAAACCGATTCATCTTCGCGTGAAACAGCTCACGGCAGACTACAGTGCACCAAGGAGGAGTGGTTAGAGCAAAAACTATGCTCTGTACGCTAATTTAACCATTGTCAGAGCTTGGTAAAACGGCAGTCCGCTACTCTCCCTAATTCATAGCTTACGAAAGACAAGGATTCTCTGATGACTACACGAGGGTATGCCTACTCTTTGTATGCTATTTATGCACTCCTAATCCTAATTGCACGTATATCGTGTACGTAAGCACATAAAACTAACCAACTCTGTGTATATAGAATTACATAAAATTGTTTATTTGGCCCATAACCAAGTAGCAAATTGAAACATACAGCACATTTCATCACGGCGACAAATGTAAAAGTATGATGTTTCACTACAGTTTACTATGTACATTTTCCTCATCTTTATGCAGCCCTACATATAATTTACGAATCTGATATCCGGATAGACAACTCTGTTAAAACCATAAAAAGAAGTGAAACATCTCAATTATTCAGACAATAATGCACATGCCGAAACGTGGAATCGTTAATAGTGCCAGCTGTTACTGAAAAATACAACAAGTCCTCTAGACACATTTTTGCAGATCTAGTGATAAGACAATAAAGTAGAACAGAAAATATACAGTTGACAAAACAGCCTACATAAAAATCATAGGAGCGGACAAAGCTCTAAAAATGGATCTAACGATAAACCGACAAAACTATGAATAAACATAGACTAAACAGCCAACGGAAAAAGGTTAAACTACAACTTGGGATTTACAGTCCTTTGTCTACGTACATACACGTCCAGCGGATGAGCTAAAAGTGCAATAGGGGCAAGGACAGCTACTCAAGAGCGTTTGAATGGTACAATATTATATATACATACTATTCGCCATATCCGGGCAAATATTCACTTTGATTACATTAATTATAATACAATATTAATAATACAACCACACCACCTGCACAAACATGCATACATAGCTAGAAAATCCAGAAAATTTAATAGGAAGCAAATCGGCATGCTAACCCGTATGACTTGAAATCAGTTTATCTGTTTTTACGCGTTTGGAGGAGTATTTGGAGAACAGGTCACTTTCGAAGATACAGTATAAAGAAAAGAAACTACGAAAGGAGAATGTTCGGATAGCCAAATTCCACCCCATGGCCAGGCCAGCCAGCCAGATAGCGAAGAGGTAAATTTTATTACATTGCCAGAATTTCAGAAGTAGAAGAATATGAGATGAGTGTTCTTTATGCAGCAAATCAAGCCGAAAATGAAAAACCAGTCGATCAATAAATAAATAAACATCACTCGGGCAAGTCAAGAAAGAAGGTGTCCTCTTTCAATTAAAATGCCATTCATTCATAAGAAAGGCACGACGCAGAACAAGGGCTGCAATCATTACGGTAACGGCAAAAATCATGACTAAATTCAGTGCTCCTGAACCGAAAGACGACGACGAAGGGGAATCGTTATAGAATATTGGAGCCGGTTGTACAGATATCGGAGGCCCTTGGGATACAGTACCAGTATTAACTCGTTGCCTCACTGTCGACGTATAGCTGGCACTGGTGGTCTGTGGTGGAATGGTTGCAGAATTATTGCTGTCATCCGCACTTCCAGAGGCTATGGTGTCACTGGTAGGTACCTCTGCAATAATACCTAGAAAACAAAAATCGGAAACGCCAACCTGTTACTTTTTAGTATTCGGCTGTTCACTTCAGTCACAGGATTTCATGACTGGGGAGCAAGATGAAGCCTTCCCCGTCTAAGTGGAAGAAATCATTAGTTGCTACAGTAATTAATTCACTCACACCAATAGGGTTGAAGAGTCCATTTTCTTCGAAACTTTGCTCATATTTCGGTAAAGGTACACAATTCTTTAGTGAATAAATATTTGTACGGCATTTCTGTGTCAATGAAATAAACAAAGAAAAATTTAGAATAGCGTTCCGAGTTCTAAGATTTGTCTGTTATAAATATTAGTCAGTGGAAGCATAATCTCGACATCTCCACGCCCACTGCTCTAGCCCTAGATTTCAGCATCGGAAGTTGACACTTAGGCGAGCTGTTTTGAACTCGGCAAATTGAAAATATATACCTAAACCTTTTAATCGCGCACATTGCTGACGGATTTCTGAAAATTTTACCCAATATAACATCAAGGCAAGGGACAAATATAGACAAATAAATCTATACACGCTATAAATTCTTGAAACTTCTGGTCAAAATATTTATTATAAGGTACTCCTGTTCCGGAGGATAATTTTCACTGCTTGCTTTATTGTTTACGTGCGTACATTGTGTATACTATACTTACTTGCATCATTACTTTCCATGGAATTCAAACTGTCTGTCGATGGTTTCGCTTCCTACGAACAAAAAATTTCCGCTAATGAAGTGATGTATATACGTATATCCAAACCAAATTAAAGAAAGGTTGTACACAACAAGAACCCGAAGAAATCTGGCTCCTGGAGGGACTGTCAAACCTGCGGTTGCCAAAATGAGCAGAAGCCCTCCAGCTATCTGAGCCATAGGAGCTTCAGTGGAATGAGCTGAAATTAGGATTTGTGTACAACGTGTACAATACGGATACAATCGGGAGACGTGTGCTACTTTACAACGAACACGTGCATTGCACACTGCCAGTGGAGCTATATAACTCTCTATCTATTCACAGCAATAAACAACAAGAATCTGGTATTACAAGCCTGATTTCACAAAATGTGTTTACGCAACATTTGGTATTTTAAAATTTAAATTGAAGAAACTGCACATTTAAATGCTGACCTGACTGTTTTTATAATCTTCTAGCAAGAGCTTCTAGTTAACATCGGTTCAGCTAAAATCTAAAATCAGTGCAACTTTCAACGCGCGTGTGCATTGCACACTGCCAGTAGAGCGATAAAACTCAGAATACCTTCAAAACTAACTGGGATCCGTAACGTTTCGCCTCTTCATGGATCTCTTTACTATTATTTGTTATTGGCAAGAGAACATCACGCATTTTGACGTTGCACCGTTGACAATGCCAGTCAGTGGATCTTAAAACAGACAACAGTTAAAAGGTTAACATTATCTTGACATGAGGTGTTATGAAATTGCTATTGTTACAAAAAATTATCAACCTCCATAAGCCCAAACCTTACAATTTTTACCCTAAATTTGCGAAAATTTGTAACGAACTTTTTCCTGTTTTAGCTTAAAAACATCTAAAATTAAAAACACCTAACAATTCGAAAATTTTTTAAAAAATATATTTTATACGCACATTTTCGGTGAGACATCTTCAGCACCCCCCCCCATAAATTATGGCTTAGAAATCAGACAGAACGATAATAAATGCTTTAAAAAGTTAATCTAGAGCCAACTGGAATTCTGGGATATAGTGGAGGGACGCCCCCACCCATTTTGGGATTCTACTACTCAGTATAAAGTACCCAGAAAAACAGAAGACTTTGAAAAATGTAATCGGTTGGTCTAAAATCGTCTAACTGGTACTAAACGTTAATTTTTGAGCACTTAGTTTTCAACTTATGTAGTTAGAACATAATAATATTTGTAGAAAACAGGATATTTTTAACAGTCATCTTAGTTCCCCCACCTTTGATATTTTTCTTCCCCGTGTTTAACCTGTAGAGAAACCCAGGTCGAATCAACGTGTAAAATCAACTTTTGTCCAAAATCAATATTCACCGATTTTGCTCAATCTCACTCATAGAATGGCCCTAATATGTGCGCAACTCAAAGACACGAAAAAATATTTGAGTTTGGAATCAATCTCCGACAAATAGTTAATCCGCCCAAATGTGGAAACTTTGAAGTTTCTAAAAGCCATTCAAGGTCAGGTGGAGACAGAGCCACAACGAATAAGTTAAGGTTCATCAATGCGCTAAATTAAAAATCTGTATTAAGGGGACATTTTTGTGTAAACACGGTTCGAGGCTAGTCAGCCATTGTTCACACTGTTGTATACTTTAATTATGAACAGGCCTCACTTTGGCGCAATGCCCTGCGAAGCCTCTCGAAACTTGCACTGGCAGCATTTTTGACAGATAGTATTATCAGAAAAGCACTATTAGAAAAAGTTCCTCGTCCCAGTAGTTATCAATGAATAGATTAGATTGCCAATTCGGCTATTTGGAATAATTCAAGAATTAGCTTTATTTCACCCATAGACGAAGAGCAGCTCAACCCACACACAGTAAAGCAGCTCAACTTTAAAGCATTTTAGAGGTGGACGAAAGGTAGCTAAAACATGCGCTATATATAAAGGTTTTGGGACAGCTGAGTTCTAATTTGGCGTTAGTTTTGTCCGGTGTTGTTATAAGGTCAGACGTAGGGAGGGTCGACTGTTTTGGGCATCCTAGTCAGAGGAGTGGGGCCTTGGCAGCCAAACTTACATGTTTGAGGTTGTGGCTACTACTATGCAACAATTCCAGCTGCGGCTTGTTAACCGTCTAGGTGGGTGACTTTATTGCGAATTAAAAAAACAAAAAGCACACTCAAATTCTCACCTGAAGGAGCGAATTTTTATTCATTGTAAGCATAATTTTAAGTTTTTCCGGAAAGGTTTGGGCCTTCGGCGCAGATATCATCTATATCTACATTTTACTTCTCTTTGTTATCGTCTGGGCATTAGTTGAGCACATCGTGTAGCCGTCATTATTCTAAGCAACGCTGCCATTAGGGGCTGCATAGGTGTATATGTCGTAGCAAAATAGTAAAATTGGCAAGATAGTTATCTTGCTAAGAGTTTGGCAAGATAGTTATATATCTTGCCACGAAATGCAAGTTGTTGGCGGAATTTGCAAATTGGCGTAATATCGCGAAGTGACGGCGAATTTCGCCAAACTTGGCAAAAAGACCTGTTTAATCGGCGACATTTCTTGGTTTTTTCGCCAATTTTTTCTGATATTTTGCCAACTATGGCGAAAATCGCTAACACTTCGCGACATCTTGGCGTTTTCACCTATTTGGAAATTACGCCACCGTCCTAGATTTCGTGAAATCTACTGTATGTTTTCAATTTGAAAACAAAGAAAGTCATTAATTATCCCTGTTATATGCAGTACAATGAGTTTAATCCTAATGGGGGAACTTTCGCAAAAATTAAAAACTAACAATTGTGGTCCGTAATTTTGAATCACTGCTGAAATAATGCTAAAGTTAGACATTGCAGAGGAGAATATATTATTTCGAAGTTAACAGTGAAAAATACAAAAACTATTTTGTTGACAAAACCATCTCACAAAACTAGTTCAATATACACATACTTAATTTTTCAGTCTTTTTTCAAGAATTTCAGTCTTCTTTAGTCTCATTTCAATTGTCAGTAATTGTCAGAATCATGACGTATGATATTTGTTACTTAAGTTATATTTGCAAAAATGCAATTTCTATGCATTTTCAATTACAAATATTATTTCAGCAACATTACGGAGCATAATGGTCAGTTTTAAATTCTTGTGAAAGTCCACCCTTGCGTTAAACTCAGGAAAAGGTTAAACTAATGACTTTCTGTTTTCAAATTGAAAACATATTTCATACTGAAACTGGTA
>JASAND010026428.1:0-14888 GCA_030248195.1 Trissonchulus latispiculum
TACACACAGCATATCCAGTCATTAATAATAGTTATTAATAGTAACATGGCAAAAGGCTACTTTTTATACTACTTTTTATTAAGGTAAATCTACCCCAGAGCTTTATTTAGTGATTCTAAGTAGTAGCACCGTAGCTGGAAAAGCTTGACCATGACAAACTTTATATCTGCAGATACCTTAAAGTTTTTCGCATTTCCGGGCTATGTTCCAGAAAGCAAAAATGTTCCCCATAATGAATGCTATTGATTGATTCGTCATATTTCCAAAAATCTGAAAAGCTGCTATTTAGCAACTTATGACCCGACCCCGAAATTGGAACTTTGAGGTCTATTCTAAAAGCTATCTGAAGTTTCTTGTGCGTGATTTCGTCGCAACTGAAAGAATAACCGATTAGTTTGATCTCTGAGACGTTTTAATGTCCGGGTAAACGGACGAGAAGAATCGGACATACTTTTCACCTGAGAACGGTCGCTAGTTGTAGACTTTAGATTGAGTTATCTCGAAATAAATAACAGAGTGCGAGTTATAGAGTGTGCGTAATGTCCTAGACATGTCGTCCGAATACCCTTAACCATCTACGAAAGACGTTTTGTGGCGCGACTTTATTTCAAAGTTTTAAGTTAATTTTAATTTCCATGTTAAAAAAGAAAAACAACAAACAGCTTTCCAAATTAGAATACAGGCACAAGAATTTTATTTAAAACAGTACAGAAGTTACTTTACCTCCAAAAATGACAAGAGCACAACAAATTTTACAAAAGTCACAAAACATCTGCAATTCCACCCACGAGAATGTCCCCGCTAACAACTAATTAGTTCACGCGCCCATCTATTTAACTATTAATTACTATTAACAATTCTAACTTTTTGCTATCTCCAGTCTTGGATCATACACAAAAGTACAATTTAATTTGAGCATTTGTATTTGGTTAAGGGTATTCGGATGACAAGTCTCGGACATATGCATACTCTAGAACTTGCAGTCTGTTATTTATTTCAAAATAACTCAGTCTGATCTCTACAACTGGCGACCGTTCTCATGTGAGTAGTATGTCCAATTCTTCTCGTTCGTTCACCCGCACATTGAAACTTCTCAGGGGTTACACTGTTCGGCTATTCTTTGAATTGAGACGAAATCAGGCACCAGAAGTTTCGGATAGCTTTTTGAATAGCACTAACATTGATAATTTCGTTCAGCTTTGTTTACTAGTTCCGGAAATGCAGTCTGAGGTTTACATATACCTGTTATGCCGAATATTCATAATTGACTATTATATATAATAGGCAACACAATTGCCGATTATATACAATAGGCAAAGCGTTTTGCCGACTATTCATAATAGGCAATCTTACTTGCCTATTATATGTAATAGACACCGATGTTTCCGTTTTTATATTATAGGCAACGACGTCCTGCCAACTATTCAAAATGGCATATTATACATTAAATTTACCTGTGTACACAAGCTATGCATCATGTGTTAAGTATATACCTACTTTATAGCACGGATCTGCGTGCATTCAGAGATTTATAGGCACGCCGTGCGGGAAGCTCCGAGTGTGTGCACGAAGCTGCGCAGATAGATCTCTGAATGCAAGCAATGCCGTGTTGTAAAGTACTTATACAACGAAACAAGCTACAAATGAAGCTTGCCACTGAACAAATGAAACTTGATTCTATGATGCTGCAGCCGTGAACATAAGTTCAACCAATTTTAAGATTACCCGGCAGTAAATTTGCCGATGCTGGGAGTACTTTTTCGGTGTGCAGCTGAGCTGACTAAGTTGGAGCTTAGCTGCACACACTGCTGCGCTATGCAGGTCACTGCATGGCGCAGCTTAGTCTAGGTCCAGGCCTGCAAGCGTGCACCGTGCGGATAAATTAATTATCCGTGCGGTGCACGATACAGAAGAGCAACAAAGCTCTCTGTTGCGTGCACTCAGCTACATATACGCACCAAATTAACATAGGAAAAGAGACAGTGAGTTGTATAAGCGCCATTGTTAATATGTCTTTAAGAGTACTGACGAAAGACCGGGATATAAAATCAAATTACGCCAAAGTGTGTATTAATAAAATGCTTAAAAGGGAAATAACAAAATTTAATCGTAAGCTTTTTTAACAACTGTTTTTACAAATCAACGAATTATATATAAAAAAGAGAACGGCTACAACGATATGCTTTCTCCACCAGATATTTTTGCATCTGTTAAAAATCGCATCCTACTTGGACAATCAAATTGTTTTATTAGTGGAAAGAGTAAAAGTAAGCCAGGGCTGTGAACACTAGCGGCGTACGTTACGTGTGGACTAGTGTTCTAGACATTTTAGTTTCTTAACCGCTAACTTTAAATTTTTGATTTTTGACATATATAACTATAAAACGTCTCAATTTTTTTATCATTTTAATCTAACATTCTAATATTTTATTATTTTATTTTGGGACCCCTTTATTTTGTTTGATAGTTAGTTATTTCATCTTTAAAGCATTTTACTAATACGCACTTTGCATAATTTGATTTTATATTGCGTTCTTTTGTCTGCCACTCTTATTAACCATAGCGTTTATTTACGGATATTTGCCTAGCTTGTGTATCATATTAAAGTCCTTTTAATGTATTTGCCCTTTTAATATTATTGACATAATATTATTATTGACTTTTAATAGTTTTCATATTATTTTAATGACATATTATAAATTAAAAGGACGTTAATTTGATACACAAGCTATGCAATTATCCGTAAATAAGCGCTAATATGTCATTTTGAATACTCGGCAATACGCCGTTGCCTTTTATGTAAAATGGAAACATTTATGCCTAATATATATAACAGGCAAGTAAGATTGCCTATTATGAATAATCGGCAAAACGCTTTGCCTATTATATATAATCGGCAATTGTGTTGCCTATTATATATAATAGGCAAGTAAGATTGCCTATTATATATAATAGGCAAGTAAGATTGCCTATTATGAATAATCGGCAAAACGCTTTGCCTATTATATATAATCGGCAATTGTGTTGCCTATTATATATAATAGGCAATTATGAATATTCGGCATAACATGTATATGTAAACCTCAGACTGCATTTCCGGAACTAGAAAACAAAGCTGAACGTTGACTTTGATCCATTTTCGCAGATAAAGTAACATCAGCAGCTAGGAAGTTTTATACCAATACCCGGATTCTTTATTTATTGCTTGTATTTGGTGTAACTCAAAAATTGTAAAAATATAATGTTAAATAAGTGGATAGAATTATATTCTGATTCTCTTATTCGTTGGATATTGACCGGCAATCGTTTTGCCAATCATTTATAAAAACGACTAAATTTGATTCCAAAATAAAAATTTTAATATCTTTTTGTTCTTTTTGTATTGCTAGGTAAAACAATAAAACGATTATGTCATGTTTCGCATCAATTTAGCGTTAATCAGCATGCGTTAATGTAATGTAGTGCCATACAATCTAATACCGAATCTGAACGTCAACTACATATCTTGAGTTTCATTTTGGCTAAAGAAAGATTAGGACGACAGGTTCTGATGACTCTTGCTGGGATTACCGACATCATATTGTGCCCACGACGACTACTGTTAGAAAGGCTTTTGGAATGAAAGTATTGTCAAGTGTATAGCAGAACTGTACTGTTTTGCATTTTCATTTCTATTAGTACTCTTGGCTATATTGAAAAAGCATACATTATTATCATGAAATGCTTGTAATTATTGTTACTGTCTTTATTGCTAAGTGCTGGATGCGAAATGCAATAGAGAAGTTTTTCCAAGAGGATAGAAACACTTTACATAGAAAAAGTGTCACTGGTGCAACAGCAGGTACAAAAGACAATCACCGTTATCGCAGGGTCCCGAAATTGCTCCCACAAGGGGTAACAAAATTGGCCACAATGGGTAAGAAAATTGCCCAAAAAATAGGTTTTACGACAAAATTTCCAAAACATTTTCGGCTTCGCCGGATTTTTTAGCTTTAAATCACTTTTTTGTTAAAAAACTTCCGAAAAATGTGTTTTTGCTAAAAATAACAGTTTTTGGTTAACAAATGGCAAAAATCGCTTTCAAAGGTAACCATAAGAAATATCACTGTCACAAGGAGTACCCAAGTTTGCTTCCACAAGGGTCAGTGAAATTTGACCTCCCGTTCACGTATGAAGATGGCTCAGTGTAATTGAACCATACTACAACAGCATGCATGCGTAAAACTGAATTACACGCTACACAGTACAGTACATTTACACTTCACGATGTAGCGGGAAGTACAATTTTACTGCACGGTAAACCTTCGCTGCTTCCTTGTCGCAGTATGCAGAGAAGCTGCCGACAGCCAATAACACTGACTGCACTGCAAGTCCTTGACTTTACTTAGAATCTCTAACTGCATGACCGGTTCTTCTTCTCCCTGCCTGCCCACAACGAAATCTAGGGCTGGGGTACCTCCTTGTTTGGGTGGAAAAATGAGATAATAATCGCTTACTTCCGATCCCAAGCCTACAAAGGGTGCAAATTTTCGAGCCTGTCAATGTTCCAACCAAGCTCAACATTGGTCCAAGAATTTGCCGCTTCTGACACTAACTTCTGACCCTTCGAGAATTTCTACGTCTAAAGGATACTTGTAGTTGTTGACAAATCTAATCACAGGACTCTAGCTTGGCTCGCTTGTTGCTATTGATTTTTCAATTATTGTTCTTGAGCTGAGACAGGCACTCTGTAATACCGTCATGAAGTGGAGGGTTTGGGTAAATTTTCCACAACCATTTCTGTATTTCGTCCCAATCCTCTGGAACTACGATTGGATCCAAATATCGCTCCAAGAACTTCATAAAGGTCTCTACCGGTGCCTTACTTAGCAGGAGCTGTAGCAAATCAACATACAGCAATTTCTTGGCATCTTTTTGGTTCATTGTCGCGCACTCTGACCCTGTTTCAGAAAAGTTGATCGGGGCTTTAAAACATTTAGTATGCCATGGCAAATGTATTGCCTTTGTGAGACTTTTTGCACCTTCTATACCCTCTTGGTGTCAGATATCTTTGAACGAGTGCAGTTGGACACTATCATTCATAGGCTTAGCTTAGTTTTGGGTTTGGAGGATTGTCATCTACCTCCATCACCGGACAGCAGTCATCATAGCTTTTCTGTTTCTGCTTATTGTAGGTTGCATTTTTAGTTGGCTTTTTTACTATTCCCTGACTGTTGTGCCGACATGAGTTCTTCAACCGTGGTTTCCCTTTTCTTCTCAACACCATCAATCCTCGTTATTGAGGGTTCTGGTTCTGAAAATACTACTCTAGCTGTCGCCAAAACCAAAAGCCCCCTACGGCTTTCACGACCACTGGCACCGCGGTTGCGCGACCACCTTGTTTGAGCAGTTGCTGGTCTGTACGATCCAGCTTTGTGTAAATTTGACTTTCCTTCGGTTTCCTCGCTTTTGGATTCATGTCTTATAGTAGCTACTTTAGGGTGGTCGGACGGATACGGCTTTTTCAAACGGTCCTGGCGGGCAAACTTACATGGTTATCCACGGAACTGTCCGTGGAATTTGCTTCCTTCTCTTTTCCACCTGTTCGTCATTTGTTTCCAATGCTTTCGTGGCAATGGGAGCAATCACAGCAATAGTTGTATCTACCCCTGCGGGTGCTTGAAAGAAAAGTAGAATGATTTGACTTACAAGTTAAAGTATAGTTTTTACAGGCAGCCCTTTTACAACCCGTTAGAAACTATATCTGTACCTTCCGGGTGTCACGGTGTGATTTTTCCTCCTTGAAAATTTTCCCCCCCCCCGGAAAAATTACACCGGTGTGAATTTTCTGGGGGGAGATTTCGCACCAATGCAAGAAATAATGCAGATTTCTGTTTATAATTTGACTTTGGCTCATAATCGAAGCTACTAATTGTGCTTTGAAGGTGGAATATGATTGGCGTAATCTGCCAAAATAATTATTCATTATAAGAGTTCGACTGAGATAGAGATACACAATTAAATCGAAATATATAATGAATAAAATTTTTTAAAAAATCAAAAGATTTGTAGGATTGATTACAATCATTATTGTATTCAATTGCTTATTTTGCATTTGATAAACCTTGGTAAATTCTTAATGAATTGTTACTGAAATGAAATGAAATTTCTAAATGAAATTTTTAAATAACTAACAACTTGTAATCTTTCTTAGGTTTCTAATATTACATGTTTTCATTTTCTAACTAAAATAAATAAATGGAAATATTGGAGATTTTATCTCCGAGCTAAAATCTGTATGTAGGGCAAAGGTATAACAATAATAATAAGAATAAGAATAAGAATTTATTTTTAAGTTTATTTTAGAAAATTCAATTGAATTAAGCTGAAATAAAAATCAGTTTGAAAATTGAAATCTCAATTAATTGAAATTATATAATCTAAATTTTCCACGTTAACCTGAACATTGTAAACTTTCCTTTCAAAATTTCCCTAAGGAAAGATTTCACGATTGAGTTGTGATTGAACTCTGAGACTAAGATTTCCAAAATTTCAATTGTTTTTATTTTACGAAGGAAGATACTTATTTAATAAGATTAGAAGTTAGCAATGATTTAATTGAACTTTATTAGCTATTATTATTTAATTGAATGATTCTTTAACTTTTATCGAATGCATTGATTGCTGCATATGATTATATATCTATGAAATAAACAAAAATAAGGTTTAATTTGACCTTATACCTTTTCCTGCTTAACGGCTTGGGCTCGGAGATAAAAGTTTCCAAGCTTTAATTTATGCATATATTTTTACATAGAAATAAAATCATATAATATTAGTGCATATGAAATATTAGAGTTGGCTTTTATCATAAAATTTTTCTTTATTAAGGTTTATCAAATGCGAAATAAGCCGTAGAATATAACAATAATTTTAATTAATCTTTCAAAATTTCTGGTTTTTAAAGAATTTTTATTCATTATATATTTCAATGAAGTTGATTTTGTATATGAGTTACAATGAGTAATTATTCTGGCATTTCAGCGTTTCAGGCTAATCATATTCCACCATCAAAGCATAATTAGTTGTTATATGAGCAAAACTTAATTCATAACTGAAATTTGCATTATTTCTGGCTTTGGTGCAAAATTTCCCCCGGAAATTTCACACCGGTGTAATTTTTCCGGGGGGAAAATTTACACCGGTGCAGTTGTACACCGGTGTACAACTGCACCGTGACACCGGGCTCTTCAACTGACTGAAACGCAGTCCATCTACAACCTTTCGAATAGCTGAAGAAAGAAATTCGCTTTTCGTAGAACCTCCAGCAATGTTTGTAACAATCAAATAACCTTTAATGCCGGTGTCGTATGCTACTTTTTCCCCCATGCTAGATTTTCCCCCCTAGCTAATAATACATATAAAGACGCATATGTACTAAAATTTACTACGTGTAAGGGGGAACTTTAGCATGATGACGTCAGCTGTCAGCATGTAATCCTTTCCCCCTTAGGCATTTAACACTTAATTATTCACACAATGTTTTAACTGTTTTGAGTGGATTATATATTTCAATATAGTTTTACAATTTTCTTCTTTTGAAGATTTAAAAAATGGTGTGAACATATACAATGTTGTCTTGACGAAATGAAAACCTTAGAATTTGTAGGTGAATTTTACATAGGCGAAAGAAATTATTTAATTTTAATAAAACATTTAAGATTTTTTAGTAATTGCTAGTTGGATAGCTTATAATTTGTGTTTTAATTTTTCTATAGCCTACAAATTAATAGATAAAATGTGTTTTGTTGAACTCAATCAACTGAACTCCTAAATTGAACACAAAACATATATTTTGTGAAAATAGATTAAACCATAAGTATATTAATTGAAGATTTTGCACAAATTAATAAGCAACTTACAACAGCTTTATTTTGAGTTTTTGAATAAAATCATTGTACACCATTTTGGGTTGCATTGTGCATTGCATCAGCATGTTTTCTACATACAGGTGTTAAACATACACGCTTAAACCCCCTCCCCAAATTGGGCCCCTATTCATTTCAGCGTGCATTTATGCAAAGCAGTGAGCGACCCCCGTTTGGACCACATACCCATACAGGGGCGGTGTGAGAGGGGGTCAATTCGTGGGGGGGGGTCAGCCGATAGCGCGCATAGCATAGTTTTGGCTTTCACTGCATAGAGTGTGACGCTTGTCATACTCTTATCATTATGTACTCTTGATAAAATCAAAATACGTTGCACCAAGAGTACATAATGATAAGAGTATGACAAGGCTAACACTCTATGCAGTGAAGGCCAAAACTATGCTATGCGCGCTATCGGCTGACCCCCCCCACGAATTGACCCCCTGTCACACAGCCCCTATTTGGGTACATAGTCCCAAACGGGGTCGCTCACTCGTTTAGCATGTTTTCTACATACCAGTGTTAAACATACGCGCTTAAACCCCCTCCCCAAATTGGGCCCTTGTTAATTTCAGCGTGTAATTATGCAAAGCAGTGAGCAACCCCCGTTTGGACCACGTACCCATATTCGTGGAGGGAGGTCAGCCGATAGCGCGCATAGCATAGTTTTGGCCTTCATTGCATAGAGTGTTAGCCTTGTCATACTCTTATCATTATGTACTCTTGGTTGCACCAAACATATGTTGTAATTAAAGGAGAACAAAATCGGAAACAAAACAAAACATCAAAATCGAAACCTAAATTTATTATTATTCTTATTCTTCTTCTTCTTCTTCTTCTTATTATTATTATATAATTATTATTATTATATATTATAAATTCTTAGTCCTATCCCTATTCTTCGAAATGCGTGGTTTAACGACAACCCGCATTACCCCTAGAATTTTGCTGCACCTATCTGTTTTAGTATTAAGGTTTGGTTGAAATTGGCCAAAATTGTTCAAGTAGTACAGCGGTTTTTTGGGCTCTGTCGTGGTCTCAGCAAACGAACACATGTTTTTCGGCTCAACTATTCATTAGCACTTTATTGTAGGCTAAATTGCGAGCTGGCAAAAGAAAGAACGAAAACCTAGACCGAAACACTGTCTCCAGATTACTTTTCAGCGAACTCCGAAAATATACAACTTTTCATGAAAATCGTAAAAATCTTTGGTTGGCTCCCCTTCAATTGCAGTTTTACCCATGTGGTTAACCACTTAAAAGTTTAAACTTTAAAACTTTGCTGCAGATTGGTCAATAATTTGTCGGAATGGATCCAGGGATACACCCGGATCGCCCTAATACAGGATGACGCTGCATCGAAGATGTAATAAATGTTTATTAATGAAATGAAAATATCTTGTCTATTTTACTTAAAATTTTCCAAAAGTTGGGAAGTTTTTTAAAATTCTCAAATGGTTAAAAGTTGGACATTGCGTTCGCAAAAATTATAATCCTTTGAACTCTTTTCACGTATGGAGAGAGTTAATTTTAACCCTGCCAGTGTTTACCCTTTTGGCCCATGTCAAGATAAAAGTCACTTTTTGTTGCGTTCTGATCTACCACTTGATTTTCTTGAAGCTTTTATTTTCATGGGGGTTCTTGGGGTTCTGGGGGTTCTTAATTTTTTGTAGAGATTTGATCTATAACTATGTTTAGTTTCATTTTTTGATGGGGGTTCTGGAGGTTCTTGAGGGTTCTTAACTTTTCGAAGAGATTTGATCCGTGACTACATATATTTAGTTTCAAATTTTTGATGGGGGTTCTTGGGGTTCTGGGGGTTCTGAAATTTTTTCAGGAGATTTGATCCTCTACTGCCTAGTTTTAAGTGTTTGCTGGAAGTTCAGAGGGTTCTGGAGTCCGGGTGTACCGAAAAGTGTGCGCGTTGTCTTGGCTTAAATTAACGACTAACTTGTTGTTCTTGTCGTCAGCTTTCGATTGATACCCATATTGTGGATATTGGATATTTCATACACAGAATTTTCAGTCTAAGTTCATGAGAAAAGCCAGGAGGACCCCCCCCCAGTACACCCCGGTTATATGCTACAAATTTGATGACTGAGATACATATATACATATTATAAACATATCATGTCTGCTGAAGTACCTGCTGAAGGAAAGGATCCGCAGCGTAGTCACGTATAAATCAAAGTCCTGGATGCAAACGCATGAAAAAAATTTGAGAACCTCCTTTTTTTCTGACGAGGGTTCTGGGGGTTCTAACTTTTATCTTGACATGGGCCACTCTTTTAACTCTTTGATTTTTAACCTGCAGAGTTAAAAGAGTTAAAAACAGGCAGCGTTAAATTTAACCCTGCGCATTCATGAAAAGGGTTAAAAGAGTTAATTTTAACTCTACTCTACTCTACTCTACCCATTCGCGAAAAGGCGTTTGGTTTATATGTATTAAAAATGGCAATTAAAGTAGGAAATTTAACACTTAAATAACATCTTATCTTGGTTTTACCTTACTTCTCAATACCAGCGCTATGAAAAATCTGGTTGTATGAAGATTTTTCAAAACTGAAGGAGGTCAGGATCTGTATAAATTCTAAATTACAGGTATTATCATTAAAATCGAAAGTGAAAATTTTAACATGCCAAATCCTCCTCTTTCAGGCTAAATATTACAGTGGGGAAAATTTGGCATGCTAGAATTTCCCTTTTAGGCTAACATTAGAGGGGGAAATTTTGGCATGCTAGAATTTCCCCTGGGGAAAATTTAGGGTGGGGGAAATTTTGGCATGCGACACCGGCACTGCACTAATAACAGCATTAATAACAAGAAACACGTCCTTAAGTAAATTACGTGTAATGTGTTAAGTAATTGCATAATACAAGCTTTCTGGCAGCCACCAGCTCTAAGATAGATGACCAGTATTCGGTGCCTCGCCAAAGTTCAGTTACATTGGGTCTGGAAGGAAGTTCCACTATTTCCTAACCGACAGCCATATTGAGTAAAGAGAGACAAAGATATTAGTATTGTGATCTATGTTCTTCGTGGCGTGTCATATCTAAGAGAGGGCTACCAGCCTGAAGACGCCCATAGGTAATGATAGGCGAAACGTCGCGACCCAAAATTTAACAGCTGTGGCAAGTAAAGGCCAATCATCTACTCTTAGATATTAGTATTATCTTCCTTACCCTTATCTACTTTATCACTGGAATAGAACGAAAATCTGCTAAAATAGATCCTCTGATAAAATCGGATTGAGGCAATTCAAAGGAAACGCATTCCAGGTAAAAGTAACCGATTCAGTTTAAATTTGAAATTGATGCATTTGAAAATATTTGGGAAAAATCTGCAGCAAAATTATAAAATTTAAAAAACTTAAAATTTTTAAGTATTCCAAGGGCATACCAAAGGGAACCACAAAACTTTTGCTTCCAATTTGCCAAAAAGTGCATCAAAGAGTTTTCAAGGTTGCTGAGCACGAATCTGAAAACAGTTTTTCGATTCAGCTTTTAGTTAACTATAAATAAGCTAAAGTTTTAAGCCTAACTTTAAAGCCTACATCTAACTTACGAAACGCTGGTTCCAAAAACTGCTTTCTGATTCGTGTTTAGCGATCCTGAAAACCCCTGTTTACAAACCTGGAGGCAAAACATTAAAATCCACCACTTAAAATTTAAATCTTTTAAATTTTAAAATATTACTGCAGATTGATTACAAATGTATTGAAATGCATCCTGCCAAATTTGAACTAAATCTGTTACGTTTTGCGAAAGTTACCCAGAGGTGTGCGTCTGCCTTAGCATCGCCGACATTTGTTTCACAAGCTCAGACTTACGAAAACCCGTGTGGAAATTTCCTTGCTTGCAAAAATCTACGACTTCGGAACAAATATGCAAATTAGAAATTCGGCATTTCCGTAATATGCAAATTAGTCTAGCCAATATTTAAGGGAGGGAATTTTCTTCATTTGCGGTCATTTTTTATTTCGTCATTTTGGAAACGTCAAAGGATTTCATCTGGTGGAAGCGCAAAGGTTAGAGGTTGGTTATGGGGGGATTGGGAATTTACATTGTACACGGTAATTTTTGTTCTTTATTTGTATTAAATTATGATGTCTTCAAATAAATTCAGTTTTGTTAGACTTTTATTGTTAGCTTCAATCACACACTCATCACGAACTTAGCAATCTCTCTCTTCTTCTTTTACCAAATTCCATACCCGTCAGAAACATTATCATTATTTGAACCGTTTGTGTTTGGTGTTTTAACACAGTAAATAATAGGTAGTTAATTGAATAACTAAATGGCATCAACACATGGTGGCAGATTTGCTTTAGCTCAATTTGTTAGTACAATGCTGAACTGTCGTTTCACATTGGCAGAACTTGTTATAGCTTTCAATCCCGACAGTGCAGTAAAGGTGAAGCCTTAAAATTTAAATTTATTTATTTATTTATAAATTTGAAGGTTTTCTAAAATTTCTTTCGGTCGATTTTTCAAGTAAACAAATTTTAATCGAAGTCCACATTTTGACCAAATTTTTGTTTACACTAAACTTTCTTGACGTAACAATAGATGACGCACCAAATTGTACCGGAAAGCTGTCATTGCAAATTAAGTTTTTCAATTGTCAAGACAAGTCTAATCTTTTTGATCGTAGAAGGTTTACACTAAATTTGTGTGTACGCTTTTGTTTTAAACTGTACACAGCATTCAATTGTCAGTTTTGGGAAAAAACATAATCTATGGCCCCTAAATGTTGATTGCTTCCAAGCCCACAACTCGATTTCATGCGAATCTTTCGTGGAGTTCCACCCAGTCTATTTGATGTTAACTCTAAGTGACTTCTGAGCATAGTTTTATTTATTTTATCCAGGCTTGGATGGAAGTTTTTTGTCCTAATTACAGGAGTTTTAATCTGATAAAGGCCTGACCGCCCTCAACCTACTGCGTTTGCTGTTACCTTTAATGGCTTTTTAAATCCGTCTTGCTTTAATTACATTTTGTTTACGGACGACGTATCATCACTGTCCGTTGCTACATAGTAGTTTCCCGATGTGTTCTACAAGACAGCCTGTGTTACCTCTAAATGATAATTAAGGTCGTGCATCCCTTAGGTTCAGTTTTTCTTAGTAAGCTGTAACTTATTTAATGTTGAAAGTTGTGAATTTGTAAGCCATATATCAATATGAAGCTGTACACCTTCTTCGTCGTGCGGTACCACTTTAATGTCTCTAACAATCTTGTATTGCTTGCACGCTTACTAGACCTTGCCAGAAACAATGACCAAACGAGAACTTAACGTTACTAGACAACTAGACAGCTGCTATAGTAGTCGAATGGATGTAAATAAAAGCTTTTTAATTGAACTGCCTCCTGGTCCTACTGTCCCCGAACTTATCTTGCGTCGTGTGACATGTCTGAATCGTTCCTAGTTTTCGAAGATTTTCCCAAAGGCAAGCCTTCTATTGTTAATCGTCTGTAGCAGAGCAGGGGAAGTAAAAGGAATGAGTGTAATAAATAAAAGGAATAAAGGTAAAAGGAGTGAGTAATAGTATTAAATAGTATTAATGATTTAATCTATGATCATAAGTAGAATTTAGCCTTCAAGCAAAAGTGACACCCTTCGTAGAAGGGTACAGGATTTAACTTACTTAGGAAGCCTAGGCAACTGTTGTAACAATCTTGAGAGAGCTACGAAAGGAAACGCAGTTTTCAGTGTTCTGTTTAACAAGGCTTTGTTGGCATGGAGAATTTGTACTTCAGGATTGTTCTAAAACAACTGTTTTTTTAAATTTTAGTATTTAGTCTGGAATATAATTTTTAAAGTAATAGTTTATGGACGATTTCATCAAATCGAAACAGCTAGTTTGAGAATAAAGTTAGGATTAATTAGTTACATTATAAAGTTATATATTCTCAGAATAAAAGTATAGACACACCTAACCAGTTAAAAGAAGTAATAGTTCCTACTGAACCAATAGGATAGTCAATATTACGTTATTCTAAGAATTATTCGCTTTTCCTATTTTGTTTTTTCTCCTGCGGCCCGTTGCATAAAAATCACAATAAACAATAAGTCCAATACGTCATATACAATGAGCAAATTGGCGTTGCATAAAAGTCAAAAAAAGACTGCAACTCCAAAGCTTACCTCCCTACGATAGCGTGCTGTGATGCCTCCATCATACAGGCAAACCACAAAACGCTAAACAATGTAATCAACTCTCCCCTTTTAAATTTCTTAAACCATGAAGAGTTATACCAAAAACTTCTGAAAATTGTCACTGTGAAAACACTAACCTCCAGTTTACTGTCCGGAGCTAAACCGAAACTTGAGTGGACAACTGTTGGATCGATTATTCATTTAACTTGGATGCAACCCCACTCGTAATAGAAGTCTACCTAAAGCCAACGTAACTAAAAATTCCATGCGTACAAAAGGGTTATCAAAATAACCAGCGACTTAATTAATAAAGTGGGCAAGGCACGGCTAATAGGATTTGAGAATTTTTTGCTAGCAGCTCGGTCTGGCTCCTAATTCGCAGTTCGTCGGCAATTATAATAAAATTTCATGGACTCTCACTTTCGATGCGAATTACTCAAACATCTTGCGGACAAATCTTTAAGTTATTTGTTTTTATTAATTCTGAGCGATGTTGTAAAGATTGTGTGATGGTAAAGGTCAAATTCATATAAAGCGGTAACATAATACACTCAAGTTATCAATGAACACGCTAAGTACAAATTTTGTGCCAGGATTATTCTGCTGTCTTCCCTCATGCCTTTCGACAGAAATAACACAAATTAGTTGTACTCAAACGAATTTGAAACCGTCAAGTTTGGCGAGCCGATCCACTTTCAAAATTTTCCAAGACAAGCCGACCTGAACCTAGCCGGAACAGTTAGTAGAGATGAGGACGAGCCGGGATTTTCCGGCTCGGCTCGGCTCGGCTCGGGAGAAATGTGGTCGGCTCGGCTCGGCTC
>JASAND010026429.1:0-12424 GCA_030248195.1 Trissonchulus latispiculum
CGCGGTAGCGACCCCTATAATATGAGTGAAAATGGTCGAATCACCGTGTAAAATCAAGGCTGAGCAGCAGATTCGTAGATCTCTGCGCAGATCCTGCGCAGATTATGTGCGCAAAAAATTGTACGTGTCGAGTTTAGTATGTGTGCGGAAGTTTCATCCCCGTACCACTTTCCGTTAAAAAGTTATGCCAAAAATCGCTTACTACGAGTGATGTTTTTTTTCCGGTTTCTCGCTTTTGATGTCTCATAAGGGGGTTTTGTAGCTTGAATAACTACAGATAGAAAAATTTTTGCCTATGAAACCCATATAATATATTCTTGTAGTACAAATCAAAAATAAGAAGATAAGCTAGTTCTTATGCCTCCCGGAGCCGGGAAAAATTTTTGGCTGGGGGCCAAAATCGGCCAAAACGCTAAAATGGCCAAAAAGTATGCTTCGAAGGCGCCTTAATAAGTCAGATTGGGCTATATATGGGGTAATACTGACTATATGGTTAAACAGTACACATATCGGGGTCGTTCAAATGCTATATGATTTTCCGTCTCCGTGCGTAATTTTTCGGTACTGGCCGGCCAAAGTTGGTGAATTTTGGGTTGAACTTTGAACTTAAATTTTTCGCTTATTTTGCTACATGGGTGGCTCAAATTTTGCATACAAAGGTTTTCTGGGACGGAGAATCGATTCCCGCTATCAGTTTTGCTGCCCGAGTAACCCGAGTTGCTGGGTTGGTTCCACTTGACCGTCTGAGGGGTCAGGTCGGTAACCGCTTCCCGGAGGTCCATAGTAGGCTTTACAAAGCCTCTCCAAACTTTGTCTATAGGGGTTTTCTGGTGCGCCCAGCTCATTCCCGGTGTCCGTTTTGCCGTCTGACCCACCCATCTTGCTGTGCTGGTTCCACTTTGCCGTCTGGAGGGCCCGGTCGGTACCGACTTCCGGGAACATCATATAGGACTGTACATAGCCTCTCAAAACATTGTCTATAGGGGTTTTCTGGTGCGCCCAGCTTATTCCTGGCATCCGTTTTGCCGTCTGACCCACCCATCTTGCTGTGCTGGTTCCACTTTGCCATCTGGAGGGTCAGGTCGGTGGGAGGTCATGGGGTCAAAAATGAAAATTTTCAAAAGTGGTCAAATTTACTTCTTATGTACTTCTTATGTCTAGGACCGGCATTCCGGTATCTCGGCATCCTGTCGCAGCTTCCGAACAGTGGCCTTCTTGAATTCAGACTTGTTGGTGAGAAATACAGTCTCATCACCCAAGCAGTTCCATTTACGCAAGAGGCTAGGGAGAGATGACCGTTGATGAGCCGAAGTTCTTGATTTGGGTACTGCAAGGGCGCCCATTGATATTTCGCTGGCTCTCGTAGGACGTGCATTCCAGATAGGCCTCGGCTTCAGATGACGTGCCAGAAGTCTTGGGGCGGTGTCGTGTACAAGCCTGTGCACTTGGCATAAGCCAGAGACGTCCCGCCGAAGTGACAAGGCATCGAGTTTGTGAGCCAAGTTGGGGAAAAGGCGAGCTGCTCGGTGCTGTATCCGGTCTAACAAGTTCAAGTAGGTTATTGGAACGTTGGCGAAAACTGGACCTCCGTATTCCATTATAGGCCGAATAGCGGATACATAGACTCTGTAGCGAGCTTCCTCTGATAGGAAACATGACTGGCGGCGTAGCATTCCTACAAGTTTCCCAGCCGTTGCGGCTTTGGCCAGAACATGATCCTTAACAGTCCCATCTTCTCCAAATACCACTCCAAGCAGCTTAAGCCTATCAACTTCCTCGATTTCTGTGCCTGCCATCGACAGAGGCGGAACATTCCCTTCTCCGCGATCACGTCTCCTTGATATTGTCATCATTTGTGTTTTCCTTGGGGCAAACTTTAGTTGATTGCGCCCGGCCCATTCCACAATTTTGTCCATATCCTGTTGTAAAGACTCGCGACATCGAACTCGGTCAGATGCCTTTGGTACTCGCTGCAGTAAGGTACCAAATGGTTGGTACCAAATGAAAGCCCTGAGCGAGCTGAGCAACTTTTGTCATAGAACTGCATGCTCAAAGTGGCTGTAGAGTGCTGTGGTGGGGTGGGGTGGGGACTTGGCGATTTTCGGTCAAAAATGAAATTTTTCAAAAGTGGTCAAATTTGGTGCCAAATGAAAGCCCTATGCGAGCTGAGCAACTTTTGTCATAGAACTGCATGCTCAAAGTGGCTGTAGAGTGCTGTGGTGGGGTGGGGTGGGGACTTGGCGATTTTCGGTCAAAAATGAAATTTTTCAAAAGTGGTCAAATTTGGTACCAAATGAAAGCCCTAAGCGAGCTGAGCAACTTTTGTCATAGAACTGCATGCTCAAAGTGGCTGTAGAGTGCTGTGGTGGGGTGGGGTGGGGACTTAGGTGATTTTCGGTCAAAAATGAAATTTTTCAAAAGTGGTCAAATTTGGTGCCAAATGAAAGCCCTAAGCGAGCTGAGCAACTTTTGTCATAGAACTGCATGCTCAAAGTGGTTGTGGAGTGCCTGGCTTTTTCCTAGGCAAAAATTTCTGGGGGGGGTCCCCCCCCAGGTCTGGGGGGGGCTCGGATTTCTGGGGGGGGGGAAGAAAAATTTTTCAAAAAATGCCTAAAAATAGCTATTTTTTGCTGCTAAGCTAAAAAATTAACTGTTTTTAACTTAAATTTAAGCTTATAGCTAAAAAATGCTTAAAAATGGGTAAAAATCCGGCGAAGCCGGAAAAATTTTTCAAAATTTACCCTCAAAACCCTATTTTTCCGGGCATTTGGAGTTCTGGGGGGGGAAGGCCCGAATCCTGGGGGGGGGGGGCGATTCTGGGGGGCGACCCAAGTCTGGGGGGGAACGAAATTCTGGGGGGGGGGCCCACCCCCCCCCAGTAGGAAAAAGCCAGAGTGCTGTGGTTGGCTTGCTTGCTACTGTTGAAAGATATCTATACATACCTTCAGGAGCATACCTATCAGGTAGTGCGCGTTAGCGCACTACCTAGAATAGGGAAAAAAAGGCGCATTGCGTAGTGTTGGAACATATATAGTTTCCCCTGGTGCCGGCGGAGGAGTTGAGCTAGAGCCTTCATATTGTACCAGTAGAAAGCCCTTCACGAGGGGTCCATGCTGTGCAAATTTGAGCGAAATCGGCCGAGCCGTTTTTGAGATATGAAAGATTGAAATTTTGAACTACAGACTTTCTCTCCATTTTTTTTGTTACCCCCACCCTAGAGGTCGGAGCTCAAAGATTTTCTATACCATATGGGGTTTTTTTTGAACAACTTTTCCCCCATTTTTGGGGAAATAAGTTTAGTGTAGGTAGGACCTCCCCATAGGTCTCTGTACATAGCAGGATTTCGATTTTTTCGGACATAGTTTTTTTTCAGAAATGGTCAAAATTTTCGTCGAAGTAAACTAGAGCTGGGCAAGCCGGAGAGGTTTGAGGTTTGGGATTCAGCATTACCCCAAGGGTCGTCAGAACATAGGCTATATGAATTTTCGATCTGGCTCCTGTGGCGTCCTGGCCAGGGGTCGAAAGTTAGTGTGTAAAAGGGGGGGGGGTCTAGGCGTATGGACTGTGGAGCCATACACATAAGAGCTGCTGGGCTGAGGTTTTGTATTCGAATAGGAACCCCTATATGGTGAATCTAAATGGACCATTAGTTTTGCTCTAGGACCTATCCATGGGGCTGGGGGGCACCCTGATGGTGCTGGGCCCAACCGTGACGCAACTCCAACTTTAGCCTCTTATACAGAACGACCCACAGTAGGCAGGTCGTTCATATTTGGCATTTGGGCTGGGGTGCGGGAGGACTACGCCATAGGCTATAGTAGATTTCGGCCGGACCCCTGTGGCGCCCTGGCCAGGGGTCCGGACCCGGGTCCGGGGTCAAAATGGTCAAAATTCGAAATTTCCAAAAGTGGTCAAGTTTGGTATCAAATGACAGCCCTTGGTGAGGCGAACATTTTTTGTCATTGGAGGACCCCTCCAAAGTGGACCCAGCGGCCTGTGGCGCCCTGACCAGGGTCCGAACCGGTCCAAAATGGTCAAAAAACGATTTTTCTAAAACTGGCCAAGTTTGGTATCAAATGAAAGCCCTTGGTGAGGTGAAAATTTTTTGTCATTGGAGGACCCCTCCAAAGTGGACCCAGCGGCCTGTGGCGCCCTGACCAGGGTCCGGACCGGTCCAAAATGGTCAAAAATCGATTTTTCTAAAAGTGACCAAGTTTGGTATCAAATGAAAGCCCTTGATGAGGCAAACATTTTTTGTCATTGGAGGACCCCTCCAAAGTGGACCCAGCAGCCTGTGGCGCCCTGACCAGGGTCCGGACTGGTCAAAAATCGATTTTTTAAAAAAAATTCCAAGTTTGGTATCAAATGAAAGCCCATGGTGAGGCGAACATTTTTTGTCATTGGAGGACCCGTCTAAAGTGTCCCTAGCTAGCTGTGGCGCCCTGGTCATGGTAAGGGTCGGTCAAAAATCGATTTTTCCAAAAGTTTGCAAATTTGATATCAAATGAAAGCGCTTGGTGAGGCGAACATTTTTTGCCATTGGAGGACCCTCCAAAGTGGACCCAGCGGTCTGTGGCGCCCTGACCAGGGTCCGGACTGGTCAAAAATGGTCAAAAAACGATTTTTCTAAAACTGGCCAAGTTTGGTATCAAATGAAAGCCCTTGGTGAGGTGAAATTTTTTTGTCATTGGAGGACCCCTCCAAAGTGGACCCAGCGGCCTGTGGCGCCCTGACCAGGGTCCGGACCGGTCCAAAATGGTCAAAAATCGATTTTTCTAAAAGTGGCCAAGTTTGGTATCAAATGAAAGCCCTTGATGAGGCAAACATTTTTTGTCATTGGAGGACCCCTCCAAAGTGGACCCAGCAGCCTGTGGCGCCCTGACCAGGGTCCGGACTGGTCAAAAATCGATTTTTTTAAAAAATTCCAAGTTTGGTATCAAATGAAAGCCCATGGTGAGGCGAACATTTTTTGTCATTGGAGGACCCGTCTAAAGTGTCCCTAGCTAGCTGTGGCGCCCTGGTCAGGGTAAGGGTCGGTCAAAAATCGATTTTTCCAAAAGTTTGCAAATTTGATATCAAATGAAAGCGCTTGGTGAGGCGAACATTTTTTGCCATTGTAGGACCCTCCAAAGTGGACCCAGCGGTCTGTGGCGCCCTGACCAGGGTCCGGACTGGTCAAAAATCGATTTTTTAAGAAATTCCAAGTTTGGTATCAAATGAAAGCCCATGGTGAGGCGAACATTTTTTGTCATTGGAGGACCCATCTAAAGGGTCCCTAGCTAGCTGTGGCGCCCTGGTCAGGGTAAGGGTCGGTCAAAAATCGATTTTTCCAAAAGTTTGCAAATTTGATATCAAATGAAAGCGCTTGGTGAGGCGAACATTTTTTGCCATTGGAGGACCCTCCAAAGTGGACCCAGCGGTCTGTGGCGCCCTGACCAGGGTCCGGACTGGTCAAAAATCGATGTTTTAAAAAATACAAGTTTGGTATCAAATGAAAGCCCATGGTGAGGCGAACATTTTTTGTCATTGGAGGACCCCTCTAAAGTGTCCCTAGCGAGCTGTGGCGCCCTGGTCAGGGTAAGGGTCGGTCAAAAATCGATTTTTCCAAAAGTTTGCAAATTTGATATCAAATGAAAGCGCTTGGTGAGGCGAACATTTTTTGTCATTGGAGGACCCTACAAAGTGGACCCAGCGGTCTGTGGCGCCCTGACCAGGGTCCGGACTGCTCAAAAATCTATTTTTTAAAAAATTCCAAGTTTGGTATCAAATGAAAGCCCATGGTGAGGCGAACATTTTTTGTCATTGGAGGACCCCTCTAAAGTGTCCCTAGCGAGCTGTGGCGCCCTGGTCAGGAGTGAATGGTCAAATTGGTGGTCAAATTTTCCGCACCCCACGCAGCGCGATGACCCTCCCCCTCCCAGGTGGGAGTTCGGCCCCCCGTTATCCTCTTTTCCGATAACCCTTCTCAAATCGTTTTCTGATGTAGAAACAATTGCGTTTTTTCCAATTTTCCGTACCCCACGCAGCGCGACGACCCCCCCTTTGGGGGTTCGGCCCCCGTCATCCTCTTTTCCGATAACCCGTCTGTAAACGTTTTCTGATGAAGAAACAATTGCTTTTTTTCAAATTTTCCGTACCCCACGCACGGAGACGACCCCCCCTCCCCGGTGGGAGTTCGGCCCCCCGACATCCTCTTTTCCGATAACCCTTCTGTAAACGTTTTCTGATGTAGAAACAATTGCGTTTTTTCAAATTTTCCGTACCCCATGCAGCGCGACGACCCCCCCCCCCTTTGGGGGTTCGGCCCCCCGTCATCCTCTTTTCCGATAACCCGTCTGTAAACGTTTTCTGATGAAGAAACAATTGCGTTTTTTCAAATTTTCCGTACCCCACGCACCGAGACGACCCCCCCCTCCCCGGTGGGAGTTCGGCCCCCCGACATCCTCTTTTCCGATAACCCTTCTGTAAACGTTTTCTGATGTAGAAACAATTGCGTTTTTTCAAATTTTCCGTACCCCACGCAGCGCGACGACCCCCCCCCCCCCCGGTGGGTGTTCGGGCCCCCGTCATCCTCTTTTCCGATAACCCTTCTGTAAACGTTTTCTTATCTACAAAAAATTGCGTTTTTCAAATTTTCCGTACCCCACGCAGCGCGACGACCCCCCCCCCCCGGTGGGTGTTCGGCCCCCCGTCATCCTCTTTTCCGATAACCCTTCTGTAAACGTTTTCTGATGTTGAAACAATTGCATTTTTACAAGTTTTCCGTACCCCATGCAGCGCGACGACCCCCCCTCCCCGGTGGGAGTTCGGCCCCCCGTCATCCTCTTTTCCTATAACCCTTCTGTAAACGTTTTCTGATGTAGAAACAATTGCGTTTTTTCAAATTTGCCGTACCCCACGCACAGGGGCGTATCCAGGATTTTGAAAAGGAGGGGGTTTTAACTAAAATTTATTGAAAAGGAGGGGGTTTTGACAAAAATTTGCACTTTTTGTAATGGAGTATTGACAAAAGTTAACCCAAAAGGAGGGGGTTTCAACCCCCAAAACCCTCCCCCTGGATACGCCCATGCCCACGCAGCGCGACGACCCCCCCCCCGGAGGGAGTTCGGCTTTTTTGTTTTTTTGTTTTTGGTCATCCTGTTTTCCGATAACCCCTCTGGAAACGTTTTTGTCATTGGAGGACCCCTCCAAAGTGAAGCCAGCGGCCTGTGGCGCCCTGACCAGGGGTTTAGTAGCTTTTTTGATTGCCAGGGAACCGACTCCGGCTTTCTTGTCGTGTGGTTTACCTTAGTTCGAGTGAAGAGATTGAGCCTGGCTATAAGTTGCGCTACAGCGGAAAAATGATGGAAAACAGAGAGTTTGAGCGAGGCTATAAGTTGCGCTACAGCGGAAAAATGCTAGAAACAAGTGGAAAAAATGCCCTAGACGGGCATGCAATGGCTAGAATAGGGAAAGGAGGAAGGGCGGAAAAATGCCAATAGATTTTACAGTCGGCGCTGAAAATGATAGAAACTAGGTTCAGCGCCGAATAGGGAATGCAGTCGGCGCTGAAAATGAAAGAAACTAGGGTTCAGCGCCGAATAGGGAATGCAGTCGGCTCTGAAAATGATAGAAACTAGGGTTCAGCGCCGAATAGGGACGGCTGTCGGGTCATGTTGCTGCGTGGAACAGGCACTTTCTCCGTCCATCCTATTCGCGTGAACTGCGAAACTTAGAGCACTGTGAATCAGTTCAGATGAATGTATATATATGGATTCTGTGATGATAAATGGTACGTGGGCGAGCTCCTATTGGCTAATTTCCTGATCAAAAATGTGTCCTATTTTTTATGCTACCTCGAGCTGTGCATGTATGTGGAGAATAAATTGAGATGTATATACCTATACTAATAATAGTTACAACCGTAGCGAGGTGGTCGCTTACGAATGACAGTTTTAATAGTTCCTAATACGTAATTTATTATTACTGTTTCTGTTTTTCACGATAATTCTGTTTTAGTAAATAAATAATAATACATAAGAAATAAATAAAGCCGTTGTAGTAAGTATAGAAAGGAGTTCTATCAAAAGTAGTTCTATCAACGTCATTCTATTCGTAGCCCCTGGGTTTATTTTACTGGGGGGGGGGCGGGGGGGGGGCCCCCCCCCCACTTTTCGGGTTCCCCCCCACTCGAGCACCTCCCCCCCCCACTCGTTCCCCCCCCCACTTTTTTGGGCTTCCCCCCCCACTCACTATAGGGTGCCCAGAAAATGCCAAATTTTTAGGATTTTTGGTCAAAATTTTCAAAATTTTTCCGGCTTCGCCGGAAATTTTTGGTCAAAAATCGTCTTTTTTGGTGCTAAAACTCAATTTTTGAGCACTTTTAAGCTTAGTTATAGCAGTATATGTAGAAAACAGGCTTTTTATACGGTTTTTTTGCCATTTTTAGCCCATTTTATTTCCCCCCCCCACTTTTCGACCTCCCCCCCCACTATTGGGGGTGGGCTCCCCCCCCCCACTCTCCCCCCCCACTTTTTTTCGCCTAAAGTAAACCCAGAGCCCTGTGATTGGAAGCCCCATGTCTAAGCTAAAAAGGGGCTATGAATTTTATAGTTTGAGCAAAAGATCCATACTTTGAAGTTTTCGTGTCCATTTCCAAGGGCTGAGCTGTTTGCGCTGTACAAATGTAATTTCGCCTTTAAGCGACTCGTGCTGAGCAGTTCACGCGAATAGGATGGACGGAGAAAGTGCCTGTTCCACGCAGCAACATGACCCGACAGCCGTCCCTATTCGGCGCTGAACCCTAGTTTCTATCATTTTCAGAGCCGACTGCATTCCCTATTCGGCGCTGAACCCTAGTTTCTTTCATTTTCAGCGCCGACTGCATTCCCTATTCGGCGCTGAACCTAGTTTCTATCATTTTCAGCGCCGACTGTAAAATCTATTGGCATTTTTCCGCCCTTCCTTCTTTCCCTATTCTAGCCATTGCATGCCCGTTTAGGGCATTTTTCCCACTAGTATAAAATAATAGAAAACAAGAACAAAAAGTGCTCCTTCGTCGCATGTAAAATACATATGAGTCTTCGTAGGCAGGTTGTACATAAGCAAAAACTAGCCTGTAAAATACATATGAGTTCCGTAGGGAGGTTGTAAATTAAGGAAAACAAGTTGCAACCACTTAACATATGAGCCTGTCCTACAACGAGGCTCATATTGGCGTCACAGTGCATTCCACATTAAAGCCTCATTAAAGAACCTCAGCTTCATCCTCACTACGGAAAAATGTGTAGACGTTGTGGCCCAGAAGAAATGGACTGAAGTGAACTGCGACTGCTCAAGCTGAACTGTACATGCAACCTGATGTTTCCTGAAACACTATGGCACACCTCTAATGCATTCTCGAAACACTTTCACATTATACACACGCAGAATGCGTTCCCACTTGGCTGTGAGTCAGAGCGCCTCATGGCGTACCGTATTGAGCATATGCACACTATAATGACTGATCAACATTATATGAAGGATAATTTGTAATGAAAAGCTTTATGCAGTATGTATTTATATAAAAGTAAAATACATATCTGCAAATTATTCGTATTATGACATACGCCAATATGAGCCTCGTTGTAGGACAGGCTCATATGTTAAGCGGTTGCAACTTGTTTTCCTTAATTTACAACCTCCCTACGGAACTCATATGTATTTTACAGGCTAGTTTTTGCTTATGTACAACCTGCCTACGAAGACTCATATGTATTTTACATGCGACGAAGGAGCACTTTTTGTTCTTGTAAATATATACACCGCGAGACGTATGCAGGTGTCGAGAAAATCCCAAGAAAATATTGGGGAAAATTTGGGAAAAGGTCCGGAAAACATCGGAAAAATATCCGGAAAATCACAGAACAACTTTCGAAAAATATCGTGAAAATATATGGAAAATGTCCGGAAAACATCGGAAAAATATCGGAAAAAATCGGAATATATAATGGAAAAGTTGCACAAAAATCGAAAAAAAATTAGGTAAAAAATCGGAAAAAATCGGAAAAAATATTGTCCCGATTTTTTCCAACAAAAGTTTTGCTGTGAGACCACCCAACCCCCACCAGGCACCACACCTTCCCTCAGGATCGACACCCCAGTCATAGGTGGGGTTGGGCAAGAAATCTGGGGGGGGTCCCACCTAAATTTTCGATTTTATGCCATTTTTGGCCACTTTTTGGCCAAAAATCTGAGGGGGGGGTAGCAAAAATCTGGGGGGGGGTCGCCAAAATTTGTCATTTTGGTGGGGGGAGACCCCCCCAACACACCTATGACCCCAGTTTCGCCCCGTTTTATGCCTAGCCACACCTAAGAATTGGAAATGTAAAAAAATCGGAAAAATTCCTGGAAAAAACTGAGAAAACAATTTATTCTGAGTTTATTCCGATTTTTTTCCGAAATTATTCCGATTTTTCCAAATTAGAAATTATCGGAAAAAAATCAGGATAATTTATTCGGATATTTTTCCGATTTTTTCAGGTATCCGGAAAAAATCGGAAAAATATCGGGAAAAAATTTGTAGTTGACACCATTATTCCGGTTTTTTCCGATTTTTTCCAGGAAAAGTTTTCCTGTGTGGGGTCAGCCGTTTTGAGGTGGGGTGGTGGTGCCGTTACAGTAAAACGCCCATTTTTTCAAAAACTTTTCGCGTCTTCGAAGCGAACTAAGTGGATTGTATATACCGTTATAATACGTGTTTCGCGCTTAAAAATGAGTACCATTTACTCAATTTGGTGTACGTGTACTTTGACCACCTTCTGCATCGTTAGGCATAGGTGTGTTAGGGGGGGGGGGGGTGTGGGGGGACCCCCCCCCCCACCAAAATGACAAATTTTGGCGACCCCCCCCCCCAGATTTTCAGATTTTTGCTACCCCCCCCCCAGATTTTTGGCCCAAAAGTGGTCAAAAACGGCATAAAATCGGAAATTTAGGGGGTCCCCCACCCTCCGTCGGAACCCCCCCCCCCCACCCAGATTTTTTGCCCAGCCACACCTATGTCGTTAGGGTGCATGAACACGCACTGCGCCATAAAAATTATTGTAATTTCAACGAATGCTCTGTAAAAATTCCACGAAGGTCACGAAATAGAAAAATTTTTCAGCTTCTGAGGGGCTCCGCTGCGCCCCCCCAGACCCCCGAAAAATAATTGCATTCCCCCCCCCCGAAATTTTTTTGGCTACGCTATACGTTTTATTTAGTAATATTGCTTCCACAAGAAACCGGAAACCAAATTTGCTTCCATACGGCAGGCAAGGCTCAGTGAAACTTAACTTGACCCACTTGCCATAGGTGTACCAGGCTACAGTTTACCCCCTGTGAGCCCCCCCACGGAGAGGCCAGACCCCCCCTACCCGACCTCAACTACTCCCCCCCCACGCCGAGCTCAAACCCCCTCCCCCCCTAAAATTGGGTTCAAACCAGGAAAAAAATGCAAAATTTTTGAAAAAATGTTTTGCAATTTCTGAAAATTTTTTTAAAAAATTCGAAAAAATGGCTAAAAATCACATATAAAGAGCTAAAGATGGTTATTTATAGCAATTAAAAGGTAATATACGCAATCATAAACCACAATCTGGGCTAATTAGGCATATTTTAGCCCAAATTTGTCAATTTTCAAGCCCTATTTTCGCATACAAAAACTACTGACAGAAGCTTTTGAGTATGTTTAATGTACTGTACATCGAAAAAGGAGCATTTTTAGCTAAAAAAAACTTGGGTACAGTTTAGGGGGGGTCCCCCTCCCCCAAATTTCGGATTTTGGTGGGGTCCTCCGAGCCAAATTTGGACCTTCTACTCCCCCCCCCCCAACCCAAACAGGTGGTACACCTATGCCACTTGCTTAGGTTCGATGCATCTGTATATATATTTTTATATATATACTATTCTTACACAATTTTTTAAATAAGCGACGGAGAGGGGCATTGCGAAGTTATTGCGATTCCTAAAGGAGGGATACTTAAAGCGGAAATTTACCCTACCCACGCCCCAGAAAAAGCTACGAAATTGTATATATTTTGTGAGAAAAATTTGAAGGGCCCCTCCCTTTTTGAAATCCTGTATACACCACTGAGTTTCACCGGAAATTTTGGTTGGGACGGGGCAAACTTTTGGAAATTCGGTAGTCGACCATTAGGTTTGGGGGGCAACCCCCCAGCCATTTTTCCAAACCCCCCGAGAAGTTTTTGGGGTATATAACCTATTGCCATGCAAAAAATTTTCCGGTTGCGGCTTCCTGTTATCATTGCAAGTTAACACAGAAGACGATTTATTTATAAATTACAGGAGAAAATAAGGTTTTCCAGACAAAAATCTTAATTTCCTAGCAGTGTTGGTCCATTATTAAGTTTGGCTTACCTGATGGATAAGATTAAGTCCGGCAGCAATACGTAACTGAACGAAGTAC
>JASAND010026430.1:0-52547 GCA_030248195.1 Trissonchulus latispiculum
CCCCCAAAGCACCCAATATCCGTGTGGCAAATGTAAACTGAATGTGCCGAGTTCCACCGCCATTGCGAAGACCTGACCTTAGACCAAATAAATACAATGTTTAATACACAAGCTGTCTGGACCTGTGAGGACTGCGATGCACTGAAGGTCCCTCATCTCCATCTACAGCCAACCATCCAATAGGATTCATAATATTGAACGGGACATAGAGTCCATTATGGAATCCGTAAAGGATTCATAATAAACAAAAATTTTTCTTAGTAGTGGCAAGAGTACATAATACATAAGAGTATGACAGCAGGCATACTCTATGTATTATAAGGCTGTTACATCCGATGCGCGCTATCGGCCTACCCCCCCCCCCATAAAATGTCAAAGAAATTCGCCCGCTATGTTTACATGCAACAGACGCACGTTGAACCAACTGACTAGTTGTGTTTTCGTTCTAAAGCGTGCAAGCATAGCGCTCGAATTTGCTCTGATAAGGGGGGTCTGATTTAGGGAAGGGGGGGGGGGGGGGTTAGCCGATAGCGTGCAGAGGATGTAGCGAGCTGATAATGCATAGTGTATGACGCTTGTCATACTCCTATGTATTATGTACTCCTGGTAGTGGTAAGGTTCACATTGTGCGTTATACAGTACTTGTGTTCAGTGTAATACTCTGACCTAACTATTGCTTTTTACTATATGCTGCGATTTGTTTCTTTCATGTTTTGGGTTATTTCTACATTTTTGTTGACTGTTCTGAAGAGATTATTTTTGATTGATCTAATTGCAATATTCTCGTATTTTAAACTCATTAAGGCATTTTCTTATTCCTAAGATTAGATCTACATTATTATTACATATACCGAATACCCGTTGTATCTTACTACTTATGGTGTTGTTTATGATTTGGTTGCTGATTTAGAACTTATAGCTGGATACTTTATTACTTTAAAGTTGTAATTGTCTCTCTTATCGTAAATTGCTATTTTAGCTTGGAAAATATCCATAATTCTTATATTCAGATCTAGTATATACATCTGCTTTATTGTTGGTATTGACCTGATTTAGTTCAAGTTCACTAGGATATATATATATACCAGGATAAATGTTTACGAAAACGATAGACATTCGTTCGACAAACGTTCGACAGTATTGATAAAGTCATGTCATCTATCATAGGGGTCGCGGTAGCGACCGCTATAATATGAGAGAAAATGGTCGAATGACCGTGTAAAACAAGGCTGCGCAGAAGCTGCGCAGATTCCTGCGCAGATTCTACGCAGATTATGTGCGCAAAAAATTGTACGTGTCGAGTTTAGTATGTTCCTGAAGTTTCATCCCCGTATCACTTTCCGTTAAAAAGTTATGCCAAAAATCGCTTACGAGAGTGATGTTTTTTTCCGGTTTCTCGCTTTTGATGTCTCATAAGGGGGTTTTGCAGCTTGAATAACTACAGATAGAAAAATTTTTGCCTATGAAACCCATATATATTCTTGTAGTACAAATCAAAAATAAGAAAATAAGCTAGTTTTTATGCCTCCCAGGGCCGGAAAAAACTTTTGGCTGGGGGCCAAAGTCGGCCAAAACGCTAAAATGGCCAAAAAGTACGCTTCAAAGGCGCCTTAATAAGTCAGATTGGGCTATATATGGGGCAATACTGACTATATGGTTAAACAGTACACATATCGGGGTCGTTCAAATGCTATATGATTTTCCGTCTTCGTGCGTAATTTTTCGGTACTGGCCGGCTAAAGTTGGTGAATTTTGGGTCGAACTTTGAACTTAATTTTTTCGCTTATTTTGCTACATGGGTGGCTCAAATTTTGCATTCAAAGGTTTTTTGGGACGGAGAATCGATCCCCGCTATCAGTTTTGCTGCCCGAGTAACCCAAGTTGCTGGGCTGGTTCCACTTGACCGTCTGAGGGGTCATGTCGGTAACCGCTTCCCGGAGGTCCATAGTAGGCTTTACTTTGCATCTCCAAACTTTGTCTATAGGGGTTTTCTGGTGCGCCCAGCTCATTCCCGGTGTCCGTTTTGCCGTCTGACCCACCCATCTTGCTGTGCTGGTTCTACTTTGCCGTCTGGAGGGTCCGGTCGGCACCGACGTCCGGGAACACCATATAGGACTGTACACAGCCTGACAAAACATTGTCTATAGGGGTTTTCTGGTGCGCCCAGCTCATTCCTGGCATCCGTTTTGCCGTCTGACCCACCCATCTTGCTGTGCTGGTTCCACTTTGCCATCTAGAGGGTCAAGTCGGTGGGAGGTCATGGGGTCAAAAATGAAAATTTTCAAAAGTGGCCAAATTTGGTATCAAATGAAAGCGCTAAGCGAGCTGAGCAACTTTTGTCATAGAACTGCATGCTCAAAGTGGCTGTAGAGTGCTGTGGTGGGGTGGGGTGGGGACTTAGGCGATTATCGGTCAAAAATGAAATTTTTCAAAAGTGGTCAAATTTGGTACCAAATGAAAGCCCTAAGCGAGCTGAGCAACTTTTATCATTGAACTGCATGCTCAAAGTGGCTGTAGAGTGATGTGCTGGGGTGGGGTGGGGACTTATGCGATTTTCGGTCAAAAATGAAATTTTTCAAAAGTGGTCAAATTTGGTACCAAATGAAATTCCTAAGCGAGCTGAGCAACTTTTGTCATAGAACTGCATGCTCAAAGTGGCTGTAGAGTGCTGTGTGGGGTGGGGTGGGGACCAGAGATGAAACCGGGTCACTATTTGCTGACCCGGTGACCCGGTGACCCGGTCGACCCCTGACCCGGTGACCCGGTGACCCGGTGACCCGGTATTTTTGAAAATTCAGGTTTAAGCTTGGAAAAATTATAAATACTTATTTTGGGGTGCGGTGACTGTTTTTTTATTCTTTTGGACACTTTTGGCGTCTAAAATAAGAAGTTGTGAAAGATTTTTGTTTTCCTTAAGGTAACATTGGAAAGTAAATATTGTTAATAAGCCGGAAAAATCAAAACTGATTTGCACGACTTCTCACTCAATGTGAATTAAATTACATAACTTTTTGAATCAAACAAATTGGAACAAAATACTTTACCAAAGTCATCACATCATCTAATTTTAATCATAGAGCTTAACGTAAGCACCTTTGTGTTTTATTACTATATACTTTAGTAAAATATTTTATTTAGTTGTATGGTTGAAGGTTTCACTCAGCGGACATTCTTTAGAATTAGTCTTGCTCATGGGTAGGATTCAGATTAATATTCTATTAATAAAATCAAACCAACATCCATTAGTTCCTAAAGATAGTAAGCCATAACAATTAGAAAAAATGCAAAGCAAAACTCGGAATCTGTGAACCTTGTTTTGCTGATATTTTCCTTCTTACCAAGATTTGAAACACAAAGCCTGACCCCCTCCCTCAAAAATGATAGCAGCGGTGAAAAATCACTTACAGTAGATGGAGCAACATGAAATATTTTAGATCTTAAAATAAAGATTTCCGACTCTCTGGTTCATGTTCTAATTTTCATTTTCTAACTTAAGATCCAACGCAATCGTAGTTTCAAACATATAGATCTAAGCTTGACAGGACATACCTGACAAATATAATGAGGACACTACAACGATAAGCATTTAAACAAAACTACACGATTAACTTAACAATATTATAAGAATAAGAAGTTATTGCTAGTTTTTGAGTAATTGTGGAAGTTTTCAGGCGGCGAAAACTGGTAAAATTTCTGAAAAATATGCTTTAACAGCAAAAAATTTCCTCCAATCAAAAATACCGGGTCAAGACCGGGTCAGAGCTCCTGACCCGGTGACCCGGTGACCCGGTCCATATAGTGACCCGAACTGACCCGGTGACCCGGTGACCCGGTGACCCGGTTTCATCTCTGGTGGGGACTTAGTCGATTTTCGGTCAAAAATGAAATTTTTCAAAAGTAGTCAAATTTGGTACCAAATGAAAGCCCTGAGCGAGCTGAGCAACTTTTGTCATAGAACTGCATGCTCAAAGTGGCTGTAGAGTGCTGTGCTGGGATCAGGGTATTGTTTAGGGATTTTTTTTCGGGGGGGGGGCTTCCGGGGTGGGAGCCCGGGGCCGGGGGGGGGGGGGTAGAAAATTTCGGGGGGGGGGGGGGGAGATTTTTTGTATAAATGAGCCAAAAAATGGTGTTTTTTGGCGTATTTTGCATGGTGAAACGCTAAAAGTTCTCAAAAATGACAGGATTCAAGCTAAAAATAGCAATTTTTACGAAAAAATCTTCGGCGAAGCCGAAAAATTTTTGAAAATTTGCCTATTTTTGGCAAAAATTTGGGCACCCAAAAAAATCCCGGGGGGGAAGCAAAAATCCCAGGAGGGGGCGATTTCGGGGGGGGAAGGCATTTTCGGGGGGAAAGGTCAATTTCGGGCCCCCCCCGCCCCCCCCCCCCCTGTAAAAAATACCCTGGCTGGGGTGGGGTGGGGACTTAGGCGATTTTCGGTCAAAAATGAAATTTTTCAAAAGTGGTCAAATTTGGTACCAAATGAAAGCCCTGAGCGAGCTGAGCAACTTTTGTCATAGAACTGCATGCTCAAAGTGGCTGTAGAGTGCTGTGGTTGGCTTGCCTGCTACTGTTGAAAGATATCTATACATACCTTCATGAGCATACATATATAAAATAATAGAAAACAAGAACAAAAAGTGCTCCTTCGTCGCATGTAAAATACATATGAGTTCCGTAGGGAGGTTGTAAATTAAGGAAAACAAGTTGCAACCGCTTAACATATGAGCCTGTCCTACAACGAGGCTCATATTGGCGTCGCAGTGCATTCCATATTAAAGCCTCATTAAAGAACCTCAGCTTCATCCACATTACGGAAAAATGAATAGACGTCATGGCCCAGAAGAAATGGACTGAAGTGAACTACGACTGCTCAAGCTGAACTGTACATGCAACCTGTTTCCTGAAACACTATGGCACACCTCTAATGCATTCTCGAAACACTTTCACATTATACACACGCAGAATGCGTTCCCACTTGGCTGTCAGTCAGAGCGCCTCATGGCGTACCGTATTGAGCATATGCACACTATAATGACTGATCAACATTATATATATGAAGGATAATTTGTAATGAAAAGCTTTATGCAGTATGTATTTATATAAAAGTAAAATATATATCTGCAAATTATTCGTATTATGATATACGCCAATATGAGCCTCGTTGTAGGACAGGCTCGTATGTTAAGCGGTTGCAACTTGTTTTCCTTAATTTACAACCTCCCTACGGAACTCATATGTATTTTACATGCGACGAAGGAGCACTTTTTGTTCTTGTATATCTATGGCAATTTTGTAGTTTTTTCTATTAGTTCTTTATTATTTCTGTTTTTCATAACATACTCGTGCTCATATTTAAGTAAAACAAGATTGGCTATAGTAGGACCGGCATATTTGTACCCACTGGTATTCCTTTTACTTGTTGATAAATTTTATTGCCTACAGTGAAATAGCTTGAGTGTATTAGCAACTTTATCTTTTACTGTAAGTTGTATTCTATTAATTGTACAACTTCCTTTAGAAGTCACTACCCCATCTAGTTGAATAATCACTTCTAGTAATAGTTATCGATGAATCTGATGTGACAAGGAGGCTCCAGCCAGATCACTTAGTGGAATATTATCAGTCCTGTCCGCCGTCGCTCTAGTGGAAACCTAATGTGCAAATATGGACAGATGGATCAGCAGATGGAGGAACTGATAATGGAAGCGCCGGAATCAAGATTCACACTGACCGGACTGACCGCAAATCTGTTTAAAGCTGCAGGAAAATACTGCTCAAGCTACAGAACAGAACTAGTCGCAACCCGAAAGGCACTTAAGGGGGGGCTACGAAGGGGTTGGCACGACATCGTCGGAGAGAGTTACTTTTCCCCCCAACGTTAGCCAACATACCAAAGCAAAAAACTTTAGGGTGGGCAACAATATATCTCATATACACCGTTTTTGGCTGTACGCCAAAGTACAAATTTTGTGGGGAAAATGGGATTTTTCAAAAAGGGTTTTTCAGCTCTGGTGGATTAACGGTTAGACCAATTCTGAAACTTTTAGCAATGTTATCTGTTACTAGTGCTAAATATTAAAAGTATTCCGGCTTTTGAGCGTTGCTTTCTTCTTCAGCTATAACAGCTCAAATTTTGAAATTTGGCGAAAAGTTGCGATGTGACTGTGCGCCGTTTTCGATCTATTAAAATTGACAGCCCCTAGCCTACCCCAGCTTTTTAGCAAATATTAGGCTCTAATAGGGGCAAACTGTCTGTCAGTTTCGAGGAATTTGGCTTTCTGGTTAGTGTGCTAGCAAACTTTTTGTTAAGAAATAATCCTTATTTTTAGGCCTGAAAAGCTATCTAAGCGCAGTAATAATGGGGTCAAAAAAATTTTTGTCCCCAATTTCGCCGAAAAGGTGCTTATAGGGGTTATTTGACCTGTTGAATCCGAATATAAAATCCGTTTTTCAATATGACGCTACGCTTCCTTCGTTCAGTATGCGCTGACAACTGTCTTAGAGCTTTTTGGAGCGATAGCCATCCATACTTCGAGAAATCAATCTAGCATTTCTAAACACTTAAGCGAGGTTTAGTGACCTAGCTTTCTGAATCACGGGCCTGTAATGCGCAAAGTTTCAGCCGATTCTGCCACAGTAATTTGGAGTAATTGGCTCACATCTTCGAAATGGCACCAAATAACAGCGACAATATCGATAATGTAATCTAGCACTGCGAACGCAGGGATTAACGAAATCACGTCATTTTACATAAGTTAAAGACAGTTACTTGGAGTATTAATTGGAGCAAAGTTGGGTTCATTTGATAAACCACAGCTCATTAGACATTAGTTAACCTCCACCCGTATAGACCTGCAACACCAAATTTTTCGCACTTTGATTGTATCTCACAGAAAAGTATACATTGATCTAAGGATTATTTTACACGATATCAAAGCGCTATATGTCAGAACTATTTCTGGAAAATTTGGGTACCGTACCTTGCCCATAGCGATCAGGGCGAGGCGAAGTTTGTGTACGTGCCATGTCGAGCTTTGGACCGACAACACCAACTTCTGATGGCTCCACAGGACGCTATGCTGCATGGAATTCTTTCAAACTTTAAACTATTTTACACTAAACCTAATACTATTATGTGGCAAAAGACTAGCTAGCTTTTCCAACATCGAAATTTTAGTGAAATTCGTAGCCCCCCCCTTAAAAGGTGCAAACGGCATTTGGACTGGTATCCTGCGGACCCTAAAATCCTTCTGATGACAGACAGTCTGTCAGCATATCACAAGCTTAGGTCCTGCTCAGGCTCCAGCTCAGACCCTATTGTAAGTGAAGTCGCAGCGCTTATTGATGAGATCAAATGCCCAGTAGCCATCCGCTGGGTCCCGGATCATTAAGGCATACCCGGCAATGAAGAAGCCAATAGTCTCGCCAAATTTGGCAGTGATCTCCCTCAGATTGAAGTTCCCCTGGATCAGGCAACGGTGAAAAGCCAAATTGTCCGCTGAAGCAAGGAATCCTGGCGACGAAAACAATCTCACCCTGTTTTACTCCTAAACCCAGACAGGAAACCTGTTCCTGCTCGGAGTGAAAGTGGACTGTCCAAGCGTGAACGCATATTCCTCTCTCAGTTGAGAGCTAGGGGACATTACCCTATACTGAGGTCGTACCGACACACAATTGGCGTCGACGACAACCCAATTTGTTTGAGATGCCAGGAAACGAAAAACCTGATGAGGTCAACCATTTACTCCTAGAATGCCCTGCCCTGGTCCCGGCCAGAATCAGAACCATGGGTTTGGGGCCTCACCTTACATGCCTGTCCAGAGAACCCCAATCAGTGGTCCAGTTCCTGAGGAGATGGGACTCCTCCGTCCCCCAGTCTGCCTAGCGATGACTCCTGAATAGAGAGAGAATGTATATACAAGTAATAAAAATGCTCCTCCGGAGCATGAAAAAGTAATATGGGTAGTGGTGAGGTTGTAAAATCAAGAGAGGACTAGTCTTAAAAATGCCTAATATGGGGCTAGGTTCAAAAAAAGAAGAGGACTAGGTTGTGGGCGAATTAATATGGGCACAGCTTCGCCGAGCAACCCATATTCGCGGACTGAAAAAGTAATATACATATTATACGTACCAGTAGTTACGGTAGGTAAATAATATACGACTATGATAAACGAGTTTTAGTGGAAGCAGACATTTCTTTCGATAAACTCTGAATATTTATCTACTGAGCGTTTTAACCATTTATAAGAAAAGAACATATTTCAAAAATAACTTCAGGATCAGGACTCTCTCCGGCGATCTTCTATTTCTATTCAACCGTTAGCGTTACAATCATAGCCTCGGTTTTTTCTCGTTGCTAGTCGTAGTCCAGCACAACCAAATTATATACTATATAGTTTATTTATATGTAACTGCTGGAATTGTATTTATTGACTGACATTAATTGCTTTGTATATGGCAATCGAAATGGCGAAGCGTGAAAGCCCGCGAATATGGGTTGCTCGGCGAAGCTGTGCCCATATTAATTCGCCCACAACCTAGTCCTCTTCTTTTTTTGAACCTAGCCCCATATTAGGCATTTTTAAGACTAGTCCTCTCTTGATTTTACAACCTCACCACTACCCATATTACTTTTTCATGCTCCGGAGGAGCATTTTTATTACTTGTCCTTCTGTCATTTTAAAGGTTCCCTTTCCAGCAGTGAGCTAACGCAGATAAGGAGCTTGAACAATGCAATGGGCTTTCATTTGATACCAAACATGACCACTTTTGAAGACTAATTTTTGACCCACGCCAGCCAAAGGTCGGTGGAGCCACTTTTTGTGGCTGGTATAATCACAAAACTTGATCGCCTCGCCAAGGGCTTTCATTTGACACCAAACTTGACCACTTTTGAAGACTTTCAATTTTGACCCACACCGGACCCACTGTGGGTGGGGCCCCCACCCACAGGACGCTGGGGCCACTTTTTGGAGGTGTTATAATGACAAAAGTTGATCGCCTCGCCAAGGGCTTTCATTTGACACCAAACTAGACCACTTTTGAAGACTTTCATTTTTGACCCACACCGGACGCACTGTGAGTGGGGCACCCACCCACAGGCTGCTGGGGCCACTTTCTGTGGGTGGTATAATGACAAAAATTGTTCGCCTCATCAAGGCCTTTCATTAGATACCAAACATGACCACTTTTGAAGACTTTCATTTTTGACCCACACCGGACCCACTGTGGGTGGGGCACCCACCCACAGGTCGGTGGGACCACTTTCTGGAGGTGGTATAATGACAAAAGTTGATCGCCTCGCCAAGGGCTTTCATTTGACACCAAACTTGACCACTTTTGAAGACTTTCATTTTTGACCCACACCGGACCCACTGTGGGTGGGGCACCCACCCACAGGTCGGTGGGGCCACGTTCTGGAGGTGGTATAATGACAAAAGTTGATCGCCTCGCCAAGGGCTTTCATTTGACACCAAACAATCATGACCACATTTGAAAACTTTAATTTTGACCCACACCGGACCCACTGAGGGTGGGGCACCCACCCACAGGTCGGTGGGGCCACTTTTTGTGGGTGGCATAATGACAAAAGTTGATCGCCTCGCCAAGGGCTTTCATTTGACACCAAACTTGACCACTTTTGAAGACTTTCATTTTTGACCCACACCGGACCCACTGTGGGTGGGGCACCCACCCACAGGTCGGTGGGACCACTTTCTGGAGGTGGTATAATGACAAAAGTTGATCGCCTCGCCAAGGGCTTTCATTTGACACCAAACTTGACCACTTTTGAAGACTTTCATTTTTGACCCACACCGGACCCACAGTGGGTGGGGCACCCACCCACAGGTCCGGGGACACTTTTTGTGGGTGGCATAATGACAAAAGTTGATCGCCTCGCCAAGGGCTTTCATTTGATACCAAACTTGACCACTTTTGAAGACTTCCATTTTTGACCCACACCGGACCCACAGTGGGTGGGGCACCCACCCACAGGTCGGTGGGGCCACTTTTTGTGGGTGGCATAATGACAAAAGTTGATCGCCTCGCCAAGGGCTTTCATTTGATACCAAACTTGACCACTTTTGAAGACTTTCATTTTTGACCCACAGCGGACCCACAGTGGGTGGGGCACCCACCCACAGGTCGGTGGGGCCACTTTTTGTGGGTGGCATAATGACAAAAGTCGATCGCCTCGCCAAGGGCTTTCATTTGATACCAAACTTGACCACTTTTGAAGACTTTCATTTTTGACCCACACCGGACCCACAGTGGGTGGGGCACCCACCCACAGGTCGGTGGGGCCACTTTTTGTGGGTGGCACAATGACAAAAGTTGATCGCCTCGCCAAGGGCTTTCATTTGATACCAAACTTGACCACTTTTGAAGACTTTCATTTTTGACCCACACCGGACCCACTGTGGGTGGGCGCTGTGGGTCAGGGGTCACATCCACCGACCTCAGCAGTATGCTCATCGTTTTCAGCGACCCCGATTTACTATATATGGGTACCACCCCAAGGCCGAAAAACGCCATTTTTAGTGACTTTTAGGCAATTTCTAGTATAAGTGGGACTTAGAAACTTTTCGTCAAAACAGGTGAAAAAATGCAAAGTTTGGGCCCATCTCCTGAAAGCTCCAGAGCGAAATTAAAAAATCCCCCTCGTTACATTCCGCGCATAGTCCGAAATATTCAAATAAAACAAACCAAACCGATCTAGCTGCTAACCTGTGAAAAAAAGTCGATCACAACCGAAGTGCCAAAATAGCGAAAGTCCGACTTTGGGGCCTTGGCACAGAGCCAAAATTGGCCAGGTGCCAAAATGACCAAAAAAAGGTTGCATGGGAGGACCCTGCCTACCAACATATCATAGTAGTATAGGACCAAAATGCCCATATCGTTCCAACACTGCGCTGACATAAGCACTTCCGAAAAGCGTTATTAACCGAGAAAAAAAAACAAACGCACGGTAACTCCCGCCTAGTGCAAAATTTCGAAGTTCGGAATTTTAACCAAAAGTATGGTGGTACTTGTAGTACTGCTCGAGTACTTTACGATGGTAACATTTTTACCCCTCCCGGGCCTCTAATTAGCTGGCACCAGGCCAACACTGTCTCCAGGGGGCCGCGCAGACGCCTTTATACCCATATTATGTAGGGGCGCTATCGCGCCCCTACATACATAACGGGGTGGGTTTACTGCAGAGGGGGGGGGGGGTTTCCGGGGCTCCCCCCAAAAAAAAAAAAACCCAAAAAAAAAAAAATTTTATTATATTATAATCCGTCGGTCGTACATTAATAAACTAAATTAATGTTTTGTAGTTAGTAGAATTAATTTAAAAGGGAAAAAAATACCCACTGTCCATCTATAAAAATTTTTCGTTATTGCTGACGACGACAAGAGCAGTGTGGCTCATTTCGTTCAGTAAAATCATAAAAAAATAAATTAATCATAAAATATTTAATAAACAATTACTTGGAAAAAATGGAATTGACACGCGCAACAGTGCATAGGCCGGGCTGTGTGCGGTATTTTGTTTACTCTGGGGCGTTGTAAAACCCCGCGGCGGGGGTAAAGGGCGAAACTTGACTTCACGTCGTAAGTATGAAAGACAAAATATAGATATAAATAAAAAAAAGAAACGTAAATTTAATTATATTTTATATTTTGATTGTAATTTGGGGTGGGGGGAGGTGGGCTATCTAAAAAATTTAAAAAAAAAAAAAAAATAATTAAAATAAAATAAATAAATAACAGGTTTATTAATCATCAACACTAGCGTGGGGTGGCTACAGGAAATGATTTTGCCCCCCTGGAAAAATTGGACAGAAGAAAAATTTTAAGCCCGCGCTAAGCTCGGGCGTTTAAATCTATCATAAACACACAGAAATTATACACATACGTAAAAAATTATGCACATACATAAAAACGGATAACGAACCGAAAAATTGCAGTCAATATGCAAAAGCGAGCACGCTGGTTGCCGTGGAATAATAAAGAAGCATAAGGGTACTTGAAACAGAATATTTGAATGTTACAAAACAAGTGTCATGATCCTGTCACAAAAAAGCTTGCAAAAGTGAACCTGGGCATGTACATATATATAGCAATGTTCACAAAATAGAATTTTTGCTGGCAATTTCGCAAATGAAGTCCGATCAAAAAACTTTTGGTACGAACGGAACGGTAGTGACCCTCTCTACAAATGGCGCAAATTTCATGCCAGTAGCCCGTTTGTACCGTAAGTAATAAATTTTTTATTTTTTGTGAACGAATTCTCAAAAAATTACTTGTTCACAAAAAATCACCACCGGATCTGATATCAGGATAATAGCTAGGAAATTTTTCTTTTATGCATAAATAGAGCATAGTCCATAATGTTACGTAAAAAAAATTTGGACTCCCAAGTTTCTTTTGCGCAGGCTGAACTTAGAATTTTTAGTTCTCGGCCCCCTGGACCAAAGTGGGTACACAGGCCAATATACTTGACCTTGATTATTGATATGATGAAGCTAGGATATGAGGAAACTTTGTGTTCTGTTGCTTTAGTAAGCACACAGCAATTTGGTGGAGCAATTTCGCATCTGGATGGAATGGTCTCGTGACTTGGCCTAGGGTCACGAGACCTGGGTCGGGGTCACGTGACTGACCAAAAGTTTTATTTCATGGTCCCAGAAGCCTAAAAACGCGTCTATATAATTATATAGGTTTTTCTATGCGTAGAATTCAAATTTGACATTAGTTTTTTAGGTTGCTTTTGCCCAGATAGGTGGTCCTGACCACGCCCTGGATCCGGGGGGTCCTTGCCGGTTCCACCGGCCAGACGGACTGCCAGAAGGGGGTTGAGGTACCTAAAACATGCGCTATATAGTTTTTTCGGGTCGCTGAGCTCGAATTTAGCATTAGTTTTGCCTTAGCAGTTGCCCCAGAGGCATTTTACAAAAGGTTGATACTGATTTTTCTTTTGTGAATTTATTCACAGAAAAATCACCCGACGATGGCGAAGCCAGAAGACATGGCAAGGAATCCAATATATGGTTGGATAGCTGAGTTAGGACATGTCACATGGATAATATGGGGTAGCTGCGCAAAGTCCATAGTACCAGCAAAATTTCAGTTTTGGTCCGGAGTTGTCCGAGGGTCGGATTTTGGGTGGGTCCATTATTTTGGGCACCCTAGTCAGAGGAGTAGGGATTCGGCAGCCAAACTCTGGGGTTTTTTTACTGGGGGGGGGGGGGGGGGGGGGGGGCGCCCCACTTTTTGGGTCCCTCCCCACTCGATGACCCTTCTCCCACCCCACTCGATCCCCTCACCAGTTTTTTGGGCTTCCCCCCACTCACCCTAAAGTGCCCAGAAAATGCCAAATTTTTAGGATTTTTGGTCAAAATTTTCAAAAAGTTTCCGGCTTCGCCGGAATTTTTTCGTCAAAAATGGTCTATTTTGGTGCTAAAACTCAATTTTTGAGCACTTTTAAGCTTAGTTATAGCAGTGTATGTAGAAAACAGGCTTTTTACAGTATTTTTGGCATTTTTAGCCCATTTTATCCCCCCCCCCTTTTGGACCTCCCCTCCCACTAGTGGGGGGGGGGCGTCCCCCCCCACTTATTTTTGCCTAGAAAAACCCCAGAAACTTACGTACGTTAAGGTTGGGTCTTGTGGCTATTACCATTGAAAAAATTTTAATTTTCGGCTACAGCTTGTTGTTAGCCATGTAGGTGGGTGATTTTTTGTGAATTTTCGGGGTGATTTTTTTGTGAACATTGCTATAGCAATTAACAAAATTCGCAAAAAATCACTCACCTAGACGGCTAACAACAAGCCGCAGCCGGAACTTTTTTTCAATGGTAGCCACAAGACTCAACCTTAACATATGTAAGTTTGGCTGCCGAGTCCCAACTCCTCTGACTAGGGTGTCCAAAATAGTCGACCCACCCAAAATCCGACCCTCGGACAACTCCGGACCAAAATTGAAATTTTGCTGGTACTCTCTACGGACTTTGCGCAGCTACCCCATATTATCCATGTGACATGTCCTAACTCTAAGCTATCCAACCATATATTGGATTTCCTGCCATCTCTTCTGGCTTCGCCACTGGCAGGTGATTTTTCTGTGAATAAATTCACAAAAGAAAAATCACTATAAACTTTTTGTAAAATGCCTCTGGGGCAACTGCTAGGGCAAAACTAATGCCAATTCGAGCTCAGCGACCCGAAAAACCTATATAACCCATGTTTTAGGTACCTCAAACCCCTTCTCGCAGTCCGTCCGGCCAATGGACCCGGCAAGGACCCCCGGAGCCAGGGGTGGTCAGGATCACTTATCTGGGCAAAAGGTACCTAAAACTAGTGCCAAATTTGAATTCTAAGCACCGAAAAACCTATATAGGCGAGTTTTTGGGCTTCTGGGATCTTGAAATAAAATTTTTGGCCAGTCACGTGACCCTGACCCTGGTCACGTGACCTTAGGCCAAGCCACGTGATCATTCTAGATGCGAAATTACTCCACCTAATTGTTTGTTCTATGCTTACTAGAGTACTTACCTACCGTTCCATACGTACCAAAAGTTTTTCGATCGGACTTCATTTGCGTAATTGCCAGCAAAAATTCGATTTTTGATTTTTTGTGAACATTGCTATATATATATCAAAAAAGCAGAATTTTTTCCATTAATTTTCCTTTAATAAAAACCAATAGAGTTCCGATTTTCAAAAAGTGCTCACTTTCAATAAAACTCAAAGAGCCACATTTTTAACTCTAAAAACTATATACATACAAAGCAATAAGCTCTTTCTATTGTTGAATGAAATGTCTCAGGAACCCACCTGCCGTGAACATTTCTCAGTTGAGGTTAGACTACCTGTCAAGTCAAACTTTAGCCGATATCCACACGACGAATCAGCCACTTTAGTACAGACTTCGAGCTCTCTAGAAACAACACAGAAATAACAGGCATCATTCTACGTAAACGTTTATGTCGTGGTTAGATAGACAAGTTCGTTAGAAGGGCAAGCAACCAAGTTGGTTAGACAAGAACCAAAAATGCTCCTCCGTCGCATGTAAAACACATATGAGTACTCTCAGGCAGTTTGTCCAAACACGGAAACTAGCCTGTAAAATGTATACGAGTGGCGTTGAGGTTGTAAATTAAGGAAAACAAGTTGCAACCGCTTTTCATTACAAAATTGTCCTTCACACATGTTGTGGCTTAGACATTACTGCGCATACGCTTTATACGGCACGCCACTCTGCGTTCTGACTCAGAGCTAAGTGGGAAAAGTATTGTGTGTGAGGTGAGTAGTGTATCATAGTGTGCCGAGACTACATTAAAGGGCACTATAGTGCTTCCGGAAATTAGGTGTGCTTTGGTGTTTCGGCAAACATCAACTTGCGTGTTTCAACTTGAGCAATCGTAGTTCACTTCGTTCAGTCATATTCTTCCAGGCTACAATGTAAGTATGTTGTGTCTATTCAATCATTTTTTCTTTAGAGACGGAAGCTGAGATTCTTTAACGAGGTGCACTGTGACGCCAATACGAGCCTCGTAATGTTACGCGGTTGCAACTTGTTTTCCTTAATTTACAACCTCAACGACACTCATATGCATTTTACAGGCTAGTTTCCGTGTTTGCACACCTGCCTGAGAATACTCATATGTATTTCACATGTGACGAAGGAGCATTTTTGGTTCGTTTTCCATTCTTTTATGTAAGCGCAAAAAAGAACTTAGAGAAATCAAAGAAAAAGGGTAGCCTACATTTTTACAGCTAAAGAAAGCAAGTATACATTTAGGTAGCAGACTGGAGCTATCATTCCCTGTCCGCCTACATATTTAATTACATTACATATTAGCAACAAATGAATACAAAATTTACCAGCTTCCAAAAACTAAGAATCCCTGGAATAAACTAAAAGAAAATCATAACCATATACATAATAAATACGGCGTATTGATAAAGCAAGTATATACAAATGTAATGTGTAAACACAAACTTTCATTCGGGTTAAAGTGCACTCATTTACAGACTGATACTGGTATTCGGTGGGCTTCGTCAGTGGAGTACCGACATGCCAGTTGCAGCTTTACGATTTTGAAAAAATACGAGAAATTGTAATAAAACGCGTTTCTGCCCTGTTGTCCCATTCACACGTGCTAGTTAGTTAACATGCGACACAAATATGCTGCTACACATTGCGGACACATTCGTGTTGAACTTTAAGTCTAATTTATGTCTTTTAACAGATTTTCGAACTGCCAGCTTCAGTTGGTCTGTCTCATACCCTTGACTGGTAGCCAATGCTATCAACTTTACAGACTTACGTATAAAATTATCATATACATTGCATATGTTACCATATCTACGTATTAATTTCCCCAATTATCACAATAGAAAGACAGCTCTTACCTGGGTTTATTTTACTGGGGGGGGGGGGCGGTCGCCCCCCCACTTTTTGGGGTCCCCCCACGCGAGCCCCACCCCCCCCCCTCGGTCCCGACCCCACTGATTTGGGCTCCCCCCCACTCACGATAGGGTGCCCAGAAAATGCCAAATTATTAGGATTTTTGGTCAAAATTTTCAAAAATTTTCCGGCTTCGCCGGAATTTTTTTGTCAAAAATCGTCTTTTTTGGTGCTAAAACACAATTTTTGAGCACTTTTAAGCTTAGTTATAGCAGTAAATGAAGAAAACAGGCTTTTTATACGGTATTTTTGGCATTTTTTGCCCATTTTATTTCCCCCCCCACTTTTCGACCTCCCCCCCCCACTAGTGGGGGGGGGGGCTCCCCCCCCCACTTTTTTCGCCTAAAGTAAACCCAGCTTACTAATATTGCTACACGCATGTGGCACCATTAGCGTTTTAAATGGAAAGTTATCTCTTTTATCAAACACATCAGTAACAAATTTACCATTATTGTCAATAGATATATTGATGTCTAAAACATCCGCTTGACGAGGATCAGTTAACTTTATTAAGTGTTAGGGCCTTTTCGCGCGCGAGTTAAACGAGTTAAAATTAACTCGATCCTTTTCGCGCCATGGTTAAAAGAGTTAATTTTAACTAGCTGGGGTTAAACGAGTTAAACGTTTTTTAACTCGGTGCTCGCGCGAACAGGGATTAAAATTAACTCGTTTAAATCTACCTGCATTCGCGCGCACATAATGGGTTAAAATCCACGGAGTTAATTTTAACTCAACCCCTTTTCGCGCGCGAGTTTAAATTAACTCCTTTAACTCTGCAGCAACTTTTTCAATTGAATTTTAACCCTCGATGCGGCACGGGGGTTAAACGAGTTAAAAATAAGGTAGGCCGCCTGAAGTCGCTACAGATCAACTAAACCAAAAGTGGCATTTTATTTAATATTTTGGCTTAATTGTTTTGCTAATACAAGAGATTTTTATAAACATCACTGTTATTTCGGTTCAGAACAAATAAGTAACTGCTACTGCATTTGCAAAATAAGGAGTGTGGAATAATAATTGTATAAAATGTGTCGAGAAAAGATGCGAAATTGATCCTATGAAATACACTATGAAATGCTCAAAGTTATTCCTTTTATGGCATGCAGCTTGGTTAGCTTTGATTCGCTGTTTCAAAGCACTTCCAGGCTTGATTGGCTAGCGCTACTTCACATAGGCGCTACTTGATTGGTTGGCGCTTACACCCTCTTAGCTTATTAATCTTGAATTCCTTTTGGTAGAAGCTGTGATCAAATTTCCAATAAATCGAAAAATTTTATCGTGCGCCAGATAAATCGCGCTAATGCCAAAGCGGTGCTGTTTGCTAGCTACTTTCCTACTTACGTTATATTACAAAGACAAAGATCTCAAATGGTAGCCTGTAGGAAACGGAATTTTAATTTATGCCTTTGAAATTCTTTAGTTAAATTTTTATAAAATTTTTGATTTTGAAACCTGGGAGGCCTAATTTAAAATTCTACGTCTAAGTCTACGTCTAGTCTAAGTCCTACAGATCACAGATTCAATTTGAACGATATATACCAACTGATCTTCGCTAGCTTTGTCTGATTTCGAGATTTCTCTAGGAATCCGAAATTTAGCAAAATTTTGAAAATTCGTTTTTGCAAATAATGTAAATTAATAGCAACAAAGACGCCAAAGGTTCGAATATCTATTTGTGCTCTATTATTGCTGACCTAAAGGTCAAGTTTGAATACAACTGTTGCTAAGTACACCCAGTAGGGGACAGTAGTCAATTATGGAGGTCTGATAAGCTGAAAAATAGCGATTTTTCAAATTTTTCGAAATATCAAATTTTAAATCAATCGAAAGCTTTTATCGTGGGAACATTTTTCTTCTTAGTCCACATATGCGTTATGTCCACGGTTTCGTCTATTATATAGTAGTCCTGGTCACGGATTTTACAGTGTGCACACTGGTCACAGTGGTACTCCTAAAATCACTAAATAAAGCTCTAAGGTAATTTGTTTACGTAGAGTTATCAAGCATACAACCTAATGAAACTCCGCAGTCATGGATGCTCAGAAGGAAAATCCGCTACCTCATGATGTATCCCGTTACCGTTTCCAATATCAAACGTTTAATTCCCCTCGCACTCCCCCTGTAACTTTGTATAGTCGACCATTTTACCAAATGCTAGTTACGTTAAGTTTAAACTTTGGCTAGAAAAACCTATCCAATCAAATTGCTGCGATGGTTTTAAGGTTGTTTGTGCGCTCTCTAGAGTGTGCTTTGCTGATAGTAAATTAAATATTTGTGTATATACAGATGATTAACACGGTTTAATCTCTACAAAATAAGGAATAAAGCAAATAGCCTTCAATTTGTAGTGTCTTGGTAGCATATAAAACAATTATTACACTATTTAAAAAGGAATCTTGAACCACCGAAATTCATTCAAGACAGGAAGCATAGTTTGTCGTTTATATATGTTGATCACTGCTTTAAACTGATTTGAACGCGTGCATGAAAAGAACGGAGAGGAATGGGCAGAGTTAAACTAGTTAAAATTAAAACTTTTAACCCCTATTCGCGCACTCAGCGAGTTAATATTAACTCTCCCAATTTTAACTCGTTTAACTCTGCTCGTTTTAACCCTGCTAGAGTTAAAAGAGTTAAAACAGGCAGGGTTAAAATTAACTCGCTGAGTGCGCGAACAGGGGTTAAAATATTTAACTTTAACTCGTTTAACTCTACTCGTTTAACTCGCGCGCGAAAAGGCCCTAAGAGAGTTAGGATAAATGCGTGGGTGCTGTTCATCAACAACATTTTTATCACCCACAGTTGTTACATCATCAATTTATATATCTATAAACACACATTAGTTTTTCTACAATACCATTGTCTTCTGCATTAAGTACATCCATTATAAATCTATATTCATAGTCGAATAACACTAAATTAGCAATAAAAGGTGCAGCATTAGTGCCCATAGGAATCCCTATTACCTGTTTGCATAGAAGATTCCCAACAGTGAAATACGAGTTACTTAATAACCATTCTAACATTTCATACAAATCGGTTTGATTAACCACGATTCCTTTTTTGAATGATTACCCCAATTTGCCGACTTTTCATGCAGTATATATCATCTTTCTTCCAGATTTACCAAATCCCAGTGCAATAACATTTTTCATACATATAAAATGTCAACATGTTGTAGGTTAGTATCAGGGGCGGATCCAGGGGGGGGCCGGCCGCCCCCCGTCGCGATTCGAAGGTAGGAAAAATTAAGGAGAGAAAGAGGAAAAAGGGCAAAAAACCAAAAAATTTCGCGGCTTCGGCGCCAATTTTCTACTTTTTAACCGCATATTTATTGCATTTGTGAAGATAAAGCTTGAAATGCATCCGATTTTTAGGAGAAAATTACCATTTCTACCTAAAAATGCCAAGAATTTTCAAAAATTTGTTCAGTTCTTCAGTATAAAAAGAATTAAATATCCGAAGACCGATTTTATTGCAAAAACAAAAAATTCCTCATCTTCTGAGGGGCTCCGCCCCCAGACCCCCCCTGGAATAATTTTACCGCCCCCCGTCACGAAATCCTGGATCCGCCAGTGGTTAGTATACAGCTGTCCGAAATCGCAAGTATACACAGATTTACAGTTATTACGTTTATTTAGCTTAGTTAAATCATTAATTATATGTTTATGATTGTCAATTACCCAGAATGGTTTGCAATACCTTCTGTATCTAGAAATAGCGTTGCAATAAGATTTGTTTGAATTTTGAATCAGTTTTAAAGCATGACCCAGCCTAATTGAAACTGGCTTGGTACATGCAGTTTTTGCTGCTATAATAGTTCTTAAGAATCCAATCGGAGTTTTATGAAATTTATTTATAATTTGCATGAAAGGCAACGTAAAATTTTGTGTTGCAGGAATACCTTATCGTTCTGAATAAGAGAGCTGATTTCTTATGACATTAACACATTTATCATTAACAATTTGATAAGTCTCATTAGTTAAACCCAACTTCATCTAATAACTGGCTGACATAAAATTTTTGCAGATTACAGCAAAGTTATGAGATGCTTTATCTACAGTAGTAATAACTAATTTTTCATGTTACTTCTTTATTATTTGCTTATCCAATCTAAAATAAGAGAGATTAGTAGAATTCTGCGATTCGTTATTTAACATGCTATTAAATCAAAGTCTGACACAAAAATATGTGTACAAAATCTGTAAGGCCTCCAGTGAACTCAATATACGCCGTGACCCCATAAAACCATATATTTTAGGAATCTTTGCAGCGAAACAAACCTTTTTATAAAATTTAAAATTTTTTAAAATTTAAAAATTTAAAAATATCCGTTTTTCGGGGAATTTTTTCGGGCCGTTCAAGCTATTTAGCTCATCCTGTCAGAAAAAGTTTCCCGTCCGAGAACGCATTGAATGACACAAGAACGAAAAAAAATCGGTTGAGAAACAGGGTTTTTTGTGTAAAATACTGTGTATTTACACAAAAAAAATAAATTTACACAGTGAAAAACTAATTTACACAACAAAATACACAGCCAAATTTTCGAAAATTTTTACAAAAAGTGCTCTGAAAAAATAGTTTTCAAGTCTTTAAGTTTTAAAAAAGCTCTAGCTTTTAACTGGGTGCTGCCGCCACCAGACCCCCGCCTGTTTCCAATGATTTAGAATGGTTTTCTGCATTTCTGCATCAACATGGTTATGGGTGTTTTATTCTCCTAAGTCCTAATGCTTCTACTTATACAGTTGCGTATAATTTATTTTCGTACTGCATGCAAATATTCGTAAATAGTATTTAACTATACATTTTCTGAAGCTAGTATTATTCAATATGATTTCTTGTATATCTCTTGTATATATAATAATAAAAGCAGTCAGAGCCTGAAAATAGTTGCCATACAACCCAAGAAATATTCAATACGAAAGCTAAAGGAATACAACTTTTCAATGCCGTTTCTGCCGTTAATTTAAAAAATTTCTCAACTTCTGGGGGGCTCCGCCTCCCAGACCCCCCTCCGTTGTTTTGGGTACGTATCTATTGTATATATATATACAATTGGTGTGTCTGTACTATATCGAGCCGTCCCCAGTAGCAGTTAAAGCATCGAACCTTAGTACGTGACCAGCAATTTTGTGAAAAAGTTATTCCAAAAAGTTGGAAAAATAAAGAAATCGTTTCAGTAGGCGAAGTGTTTTTCAGAAATTTGAATTTTTCCAATCCTAGTTTTGACATTTAATGAATTAATCTTTTTAAACATTTCCATTATGAATTCTTTCACAAAATTTTCTCAACTTATGGGGGGCTCCGCCCCCCAGACCCCCCGCGTGGCTTCTTCCGAAATGTTACACAAGTGCAGTTGGCATAACTTTGGCCTGAATGATCCGAAAATAACATTGTAGCAAGAAAATATCGTCTAAATGTATTTTATTTTATATTACAATTGAAAAACAACACTTTTAAATTTTACACAGCTTCAAACAAAAATACACAGTGAAATTTAAATTTACACAGGTCCGATTTTGAAAAAACCCTGTTGAGAAATAAGCATTTTATTCCAAAATTTCGTTTTTCCATTTCCTTTGATGTTTGCCGCTTTTTTGCAATTTTGACTGGTTATTACTCGCGACCCGCTCAACGGAAAAACTTTTCGATTAGATTGTCAGGACCGCCTAGGCGCCCGCTTTCACCTGATATATGTGGTATTTCAAATGTTAAAAGTAGATTTTTTTGAAAAATACCACTTTTTGACCAAAAATCGGCAAAGCAGATTTAGCAAAAGTTTGTAAAAATAACATAATCATAAAATTCAAGCTGGGCTGAATCCAACGATATAAAGCTTTTGTTGCTACGACTTATATTGCGACAGCAATGAATTTTTAAACAATACCTCTCATTTCAGCTGGTTTTTGGCTCTCTTTGATGTTGCCGCCGTGATTTGACTGAAGCAGTGTAAACTAGCAAAAACAGCTGAAATAAGGTATATTGTTTAAAAATTCATTCATTCATTAATATAAGCCATAGCAGCAAAAGCTTTATATCGTTGGATTCAGCTCAGCTTGAATTTTATGATTGTATTATTTTTACAAACTTTTGCTAAATCCGCTTTGCCGAAATTTTTGGTCAAAAAGTGGTATTTTTCAGAAAAAACTACTTTCAAAATTTGAAATACTACATATATCAGGTGAAAGCGGGCGCCTAGGCGGTCCTGACAATCTAATCGAAAACATTTTCCGTTGAGCGAGTCGCGCGTAATAACCAGTCAAACTTGCAAAAAGCGGCAAACATCAAAGGAAATGGGAAAACGAAATTTTGGAATAAAATGCTTATTTCTCAACCGATTTTTTCGTTGTTGTGTCAATCGATGCGTCTTCGGACGGGAAACTTTTTCTGAAAGAATGAGCTAAATAGCTTGAACGGTACGAGAAAATTCCCCGAAAAACCGATATTTTAAAATTTTAAAAATTTTAAATTTTATAAAAATGTTTGTCTCGCTGCAAGGATTCCGAAAATATATATATGGTTTTATGGGGTTACGACGTATATTGAGTTCATTGGAGGCCTCACATATTTTTGTGTCAGACTTTAGTAACAAGTATCTTCCAAGACTGAAACTCGTACGACGGTGACGGTACGATAAACTTTAAGCAAGTTTTTTAATAAAATCATCTAACCCTGCACAAAAAGACTTCCTTACGTCTCCATAATTTAAATTTTTAGGAATTCTGAATTTAGCTCCAAATTTCATTAATTTTTTCAATTCTTCGTCCTCCATAACATCTAAATTTCCAGTTATTATATGCTTCTTATTTCCAGTTATTAGGGCTTTCATTTGGTATCAAATTTGACCACTTTTGAAAAATTTTATTTTTGACCCAAAATCGCCTAAGTCCCCACCCCTCCCCACCCTACTCTACAGCTACTTTGGGTATGCAGTTCTATGACAAAAGTTGCTCAGCTCACTTAGAGCTTGCATTTGGTACCAAATTTGACCACTTTTGAAAAATTTTATTATTGACCACTGGACACCCTACCAGACCTGACCTCTGAGCTGACCTAACCTGACCTCTATACCTCAAGTGGAGCCAGCCCAGCAAAATGGCTGCGTACGTTGTACAACAAAACGGGCAGAAAACCCCTATAGACAAAGTTGAGTTGAGAGGCCAAGTAGAGCCTAGTATGGACCTTCAGGTAGCGGTTGCCAACTTGACCCTCCCGTGCGTTGTACAATAAAATGGGCACCGGGAATGGGCTGGGCGCACCAGAAAACCCCTATAGACAAAGTTGAGTTGAGAGGCCAAGTATATAGTGCCCAGTATGGACCTTCAGGTAGCGGTTGCCAACTTGACCCTCCCGACGGTAAAGTGGAACCAGCCCAGCAAAATTGGTGCGTCATAGAGCAAAACGGACACCGCAAATCAGCTGGGCGCACCAGAAAACCCCTATAGACAAAGTTTTGAGAGGCTAAGGCCGACCTGACCCCTCAGACGGTCAAGTGGAACCAGCTCAGCAACTTGGGTCAGTCGGGCAGCAAAACTGATAGCGGGACTCGATTCTCCGTCCACAAAACCTTTGTATCAAGATTTGAGCCTTCCATGTTGCAAAATAAGCGAACAAACTAAGTTCAACGTTAGAGCCAAAAGTCACAAACTTTGGCCGTCCAATATATACCCAAAAATTACGCGCACGGCCGTAAAATCAAATAGCAAATGAACAACCCTGATATATATATATATATATATACACAAGTAACAAAAATGCTCCGCACAAAGGAGGATAATATGTGTGTGATGGCCTGTGGCTATCCTTAAAATTGATAAAATAAAGACAAAAATGTACCACCACAACAAGTTTGGGTGGATGGCTCTATGACGGAAGTTGATTAGTTCGCTTAGGGTTTTCATTTGATGCCAAAGTTCGCCACTTTCGAAAAATTTCATTTTTGATCGAAAATCGCCCATGTCCCCACCCCACCCCACCACAGTACTCTACAGCCACTTTAACCATGCAATTCTATGACAAAAGTTGCTCAGCTCACTTAGTGCTTTCATTTGATACCAAATTTGACCACTTTTGAAAAATTTCATTTTTGACCGAAAATCGCCAAGTCCCCACCCCACCCCACCACAGCACTCAACAGCCACTTTGAGCATGCAGTTCTATGACAAAAGTTGCTCAGTTCACTTAGGGCTTTCATTTGATACCAAATTTGACCACTTTTGAAAAATTTCATTTTTGACCGAAAATCGCCTAAGTCCCCACCCCACCCCACCACAGCACTCTACAGCCACTTTGAGCATGCAGTTCTATGACAAAAGTTGCTCAGCTCACTTAGGGCTTTCATTTGATACTAAATTTGACCACTTTTGAAAAATTTCATTTTTGACCGAAAATCGCCAAATCGCCTAAGTCCCCACCCCACCCCACCACAGCACTCTACAGCCACTTTGAGCATGCAGTTCTATGACAAAAGTTGCTCAGCTCGCTTAGGGCTTTCATTTGGTACCAAATTTGACCACTTTTGAAAAATTTCATTTTTGACTGAAAATCGCCTAAGTCCCCACCCCACCCCGCCACAGCACCCTATAGCCACTTTGGGTAAGCAGTTCAATGACAAAAGTTGCTCAGCTCAGTTAGGGCTTTCATTTGATACCAAATTTGACCACTTTTGAAAAATTTCATTTTTGACCGAAAATCGCCTAAGTCCCCACCCCACCCCACCACAGCACTCTACAGCCACTTTGAGCATGCAGTTCTTTGACAAAAGTTGCTCAGCTCGCTTAGGGCTTTCATTTGGTACCAAATTTGACCACTTTTGAAAAATTTCATTTTTGACCGAAAATCGCCTACCAAGTCCCCACCCCACCCCACCACAGCACTCTACAGCCAGTTTGGGTACGCTGTTCTAGGACGAATGTTGCTCAGCTCACTTAGGGCTTTCATTTGGTACCAAGTTTGACCATCTTTTGAAAAATTTCATTTTTGACCGAAAATCGCCTAAGTCCCCACCCCACCCCACCACAGCACTCTACAGCCACTTTGAGTATGCAGTTCTTTGACAAAAGTTGCTCAGCTCACTTAGGGCTTTCATTTGGTACCAAATTTGACCATTGAAAAAATTTCATTTTTGACCGAAAATCGCCTAAGTCCCCACCCCACCCCACCACAGCACTCTACAGCCACTTTGAGCATGCAGTTCTATGACAAAAGTTGCTCAGCTCGCTTAGGGCTTTCATTTGATACCAAATTTGACCACTTTTGAGAAACTTTATTTTCGACCATTTGACCGTCCACCCGACTGACCCTTCAAACGGCAAAGTAGAACCAGGCCAGCAAAATAGGTACGTCGGACGGCAAACGAATACTGGGAATGAGCTGGGCACACCAGAAAACCCCTATAGACAAAGTTTTGAGAGGCCAGGTAGAGCCTACTATGGACCTCCAGGAAGCGGTTTCCGACTTTACCCTCCCGACGGCAAAGTGGAACCAGCCCAGCAAGATGGGTGGGTCTGACGGTAAAACTGACTGCGGGAATCGATCCTCCGTGCCAGAAAACCATTGTATGGAAGATTTGAGCTTTCAAACTTAAATAGATAGCGAGAAATTTCGATTTTTCATTTTTCGAATTTTCGCCATCTTTGACGGGCTACTGTGGTCGCTAGGGAAGTGATAGAGAAACGCAACCTGGACCGTTAGTTAGTTCAATATATGTAATTTCTGAATATAAAAAGAAATCAGCTCCAGCTCGTAACGTTCTACCTGAGCGACGACCACAAAAATGGTCACTTTTCGCTATGAGCCGACTTTGCGGCGCCACTGCGGCGCTGTGGCGCAGCTGCGGCGCAAAAAAAGTTGTGATTCTTAAATTCTTTAGAGGGTACTACTAGACCCCATAGCCCTTTAGGTTGGCCCACCGCTGCAGATCACGTGAAAGCGGCGAACATTATGTACAATACAACCATCAAATAGGAGAAACCGGAAAAAACATCGCCGCCATAACCGGTCCGGGGCGCAACTTTTTAACGGTAAGTGATACGGGGATGAAGCTTCACAGACATACTAAACTCGATGTGCTCTACAATTTGCGCATGAAATCTGCGCGGGATCGCAGGATTTTGCGCAGCTTATTTTACACTGTCTCCAGCCACTTTTCACACATATTATAGGGGTCGCTGCCGCGACCTATGACATATGATATATATATATATATATATATATATATATATATATATATATATATATATATATATATATATATATATATATATGCATGCTATGCAGCTGTATAGGCAATATTGCCCCATAAATAGCACAGTATAACTTATTAAGGCGCCTTTGAGGCATATATACGGTACAGCTCATTCCAAAGTGCGTTTGAAGCGAAGTCTCATATCTGGCGAAATGTCGCGAGCGCACGCGAGAAATTCGCAAAGGCTTTGCGGCATTTGTGTATATTTTTCGCGACATGTCGTACCAAAATTTGAATTTCGCGAAGTCGCATGGGTTCGCGTAACTGAAGATTTCCCCGATTTCGCGAAAGCATTTCGCGAAATTTCTCTTCCATTTCGCGAAAACGTCTCGCGAACTTCGCGAAACACTTGGCGAAGTTCGGTAGCTGAAGTTTTTTGTCAGTTAATTTGAGGGGTTTTCTCCATATCTACCAAAATTCTGGGGTAAATTTTAAATTGTAGCTTTGGCTCAAATTTATCTCTTCGTGAAATGTCGCGTATTCTACGCGACGTTGTGCGACATTTCGCGAGAGTGTCGTGACATCTAGCTAGCTGTTTTATGGGTTAATGTCTTTTGGGAGAATCCTATGTTATGAAGTTTTGGCTTGCGGATATAGAGAAGACCCAAGAGAAGTTAGAGCTGAGCTATGTGTCACCCGTTTTTCCCATTTCTGTTACGATTTCCCAAAAGTTCTTACAACTTACTTTCAAATACTTTCAAATGAAGACAGCTTATATGCCTTGCTTATTTTTCCGGAAGATGGTTATTTAAAAGATGCCTATTTTTTCTGCACCACTCGTTGCCACCGCATTCTTCTGTTTACGATATATTTTCATTTGGGGTGCAGAATTTCTTGGGCGAAAACGACCAGTTAGAAATGTCGTCCATCCCTGCTGTTAATTTTTCTGAAATTGTTTACTGAACAAACAAGCTTGATATTATGAAAACATGTAAATTTCGCTGATGCTGCCAATTTTGATGTTTTATTTTTTGAGTTTTGAGTGACCCATAACCCAAGTTCGATGACATAAAGTTCTAGCCAAAAAATCTGGCTAAAAACTTACCAGAAATCTAGCCCTAAAGAAGTTCCAGCCAAAATCCGAAAATGAGGGTTCTCCCATGGCTTTGTATGGCCGTTCACATATTTTTCCATGAAGCAAGGGCTAAACGGAAACCCTGAAGAATGGTAATTGGCAATTGTCTCAAAAATGCGTGTACAGCCTTCCCATTGCTTCCATGTGTTCAGAGACATCTGTGTTTCATGGGGGAGCTCGGAGAGCTCGGAAAATTTTTTGCATGGTAATAGCCACAAGTCCCAACCTTAACGTATGTAAGTCTGGCTGCCGAGGCCAATTCCTTCGACTAGGGTGCCCAAAATAGTCGACCCACCCACAATCGGATCCTAGGACAACTCCGGACCAAAATTGAAATTTTTGCTGGTACCACTATGGAGCTTCCATGTGTTCAGAGACATCCGTGTTTCATGGGGGAGCTCGGAGAGCTCGGAAAATTTTGCATGGTAATAGCCACAAGTCCCAACCTTAACGTATGTAAGTCTGGCTGCCGAGGCCAATTCCTTCGACTAGGGTGCCCAAAATAGTCGACCCACCCAAAATCGGATCCTCGGACAACTCCGGACCAAAATTGAAATTTTTGCTGGTACCACTATGGAGCTTCCATGTGTTCAGAGACATCCGTGTTTCATGGGGGAGCTCGGAGAGCTCGGAAAATTTTTTGCATGGTAATAGCCACAAGTCCCAACCTTAACGTATGTAAGTCTGGCTGCCGAGGCCAATTCCTTCGACTAGGGTGCCCAAAATAGTCGACCCACCCAAAATCGGATCCTCGGACAACTCCGGACCAAAATTGAAATTTTTGCTGGTACCACTATGGAGCTTCCATGTGTTCAGAGACATCCGTGTTTCATGGGGGAGCTCGTAGAGCTCGGAAATTTTTTTGCATGGTAATAGCCACAAGTCCCAACCTTAACGTATGTAAGTCTGGCTGCCGAGGCCAATTCCTCCGACTAGGGTGCCCAAAATAGTCGATCCACCCAAAATCGAATCCTCGGACAACTCCGGACCAAAATTGAAATTTTTGCTGGTACTCACTATGGACTTTGCGCAGCTACCCCATGTTATGCACGTGACATGTCCTAGCTCTAAGCTATCCAACCATGTATTGGATTCCCTGCAATGTCCTCTGGCTTCGCCACCGCCGGGTGATATTTTTGTGAACAAATTCACAAAAGAAAAATCACTATCAGCTTTTGGTAAAATGCCTCTGGGGCATCCGCTAGGACAAAACTAATGCCAAATTCGAGCTCAGTGACCCGAAAAACCTGTATACAGAGCATGTTTTAGGCAGCTCAACCCCGTTCTGGCAGACGGTCCCACCGATGGACCCGGCCCGGACCCTCCTTGGTCTTGACTTATTAATACGAAGAAGCCAGGAATCCACTAGTTTTGTGTTCTGTTGCTCTAGTAGTGACAGAATAAACAATTTGGTGGAGTAATTTCGTATCTGGAATCGTCACGTGACTGGGGCTAGGGTTACGAGACCTGGGTCGGGGACACGTGACTGACAAAAAATTTTATTTCAAGGTCCCAGAAGCCTAAAAACTCGCCTAGAATCGGTGCGTAGAATTCAAATTTGGCATTAGTTTTTAGGTAGCTTTTGCCCAGATGGGTGATCCTGACCACTCCCTGGGCCCGGAGTGTCTGGTCCGGGTCTATCGGCCGGACCATCTGCCAGAAGGGAGTTGAGCTGCCTAAAACATGCTCTGTATATATACAGGTTTTTCGGATCGCTGAGCTCGAGTTTGGCATTAGTTTTGTCCAAGCAGATGCCCCAGAGGCATTTTACAAAAAGCTGATAGTGATTTTTCTTTTGTGAATTTGTTTCCAAAAAATCACCCGGCGGTGGCGAAGCCAGAGGACATTGCAGGGAATCCACTATATGGTTGGATAGTTAGAGTTAGGACATGTCACGTGCATAATATGGGGTAGCTGCGCAGTCCATAGTGAGTACCAGCAAAAATTTCAATTTTGGTCCGGAGTTGTCCGAGGGTCTGATTTTGGGCAAGGTTTTTTTTGAGCCATAGCTTAGGCCATGGCCTAAATTTATGAGTCGATGGCCTAAAGAATTTTGGCCGTTGAGGCCATGTGGCCTAAATTTTTCGACGAAAACCCAGTTAAATTTTATTGATTTTTGAATAAAAATAACAATTTTCTAAAAAATTTTTCGCGCCTTCGGCGCGAATTTATACATTTTCCCTTGAATTTCTGGGCTACGCCAGCCGCCAGCTAGTTACACGAGTAATATTTATCTACTGAGCGTTTTAACCATTTATAAGAAAAGTATGTATTTCAACAATAAGTTCAGGATCAGGACACTCTCCGACGATCTTCTATTTCTATTCAACCGTTAGCGTTACAATCATAGCCTTGGTTTTTTCTCGTTGCTTGTCGTAGTCCAGCACAACCAAATTATATACTATATAGTTTACGTATATATAACTGCTGGAATTGTAATTATTGACTGACATTAATTGCTTTGTATATGGCAATCGCCATGGCGAAGCGTGAAAGCCCGCAAATATGGGTTGCTCGGCGAAGCTGTGCCCATATTAATTCGCCCACAACCTAGTCCTCTTCTGTTTTTGAACCTAGCCCCATATTAAGCATTTTTAAGACTAGTCCTCTCTTGATTTTACAACCTCACCACTACCCATATTACTTTTTCATGCTCCGAAGGAGCACTTTTATTACTTGTCCTTCTGTCATTTTAAAGGTTCCCTTTCCAGCAGTGAGCTAACGCAGATAAGGAGCTTGAACAATGCAATAGGCAGGGCAAATTTGAGCAAATGGGCATTCATTTGATACCAAACATGACCACTTTTGAAGACTTTCATTTTTGACCCACGACGGCCACCCACCCACAGGTCGGTGGAGCCACTTTTTGTGGTTGGTATAATGACAAAAGTTGATCGCCTCGCCAAGGGCTTCCATTTGATACCAAACTTGACCACTTTTGAAGACTTTCATTTTTGACCCACACCGGACCCACAGTGGGTGGGGCACCCACCCACAGGTCGGTGGGGTCACTTTTTGTGGGTAGCATAATGACAAAAGTTGATCGCCTCGCCAAGGGCTTTCATTTGATACCAAAGTTGACCACTTTTGAAGACTTTCATTTTTGACCCACACCGGACCCACAGTGGGTGGGGCACCCACCCACAGGTCAGTGGGGCCACTTTTTGTGGGTGGCATAATGACAAAAGTTGATCGCCTCGCCAAGGGCTTTCATTTGATACCAAGCTTGACCACTTTTGAAGACTTTCATTTTTGACCCACACTGGACCCACTGTGGGTGGGGCACCCACCCACAGGTCGGTGGGGTCACTTTTTGTGGGTAGCATAATGACAAAAGTTGATCGCCTCGCCAAGGGCTTCCATTTGATACCAAACTTGACCACTTTTGAAGACTTTCATTTTTGACCCACACCGGACCCACTGTGGGTGGGCGCTGTGGGACAGGGGTCACATCCACCGACCTCAGCAGTATGCTCATCGTTTTCAGCGACCCCGATTTACTTTATATGGGTACCACCCCGAGGCCGAGAAATGCCATTTTTAGTGACTTTTAGGCCATTTCTAGTAAAAGTGGGACTTAGAAACTTTCCGCCCAAACAGGCCAAAAAATGCAAAGTTTGGGCCCATCTCCTGAAAGCTACAGAGCGAAATTAAAAAATCCCCCTCGTTACTTTGTGCGCATAGTCCGAAATATTCAAATAAAATAAACCAAACCGATCTAGCTGCTAGCCTGTGAAAAAAAGTTGATTTCAACCGAAGTGCCAAAATAGCGAAAGTCCGACTTTGGGGCCTTGGCACAGAGCCAAAATTGGCCGAGTGCCAAAATGACCTTCGTTTGGTAGCATGGGGGGATACTGTTTACCAACATATCATAGTAGCATTGGACCAAAATGCCCACATCGTTCCAACACTTCGCTAGAAAATGCACTTCCAATAAGCGTTATTAACCGAGAAAAAAAACAACCGCACGGTAACTCTCGCCTAGTGCAAAATTTCGAAGTTCCGAATTTTAACCAAAAGTATGGTGGTATTTGTAGTACTACTCGAGTACTTTACGATGGTAACATTTTTATCCCTCCCGGACCTCACATTAGCTGGCACCAGGCCAACACGGTCTCCAGAGGGCCGCGCAGACGCCTTTACACCCATATTATGTAGGGGCGCTATCGCGCCCCTACATAATTGTCTATTTGCACTTATAAATACACATTCAAGTTATAATTTCATTTACTTTCATCGAAGAAATGCTATTTTAGTATGTGTGTAGTTTAACTTTATTTCTATTACATAGTTTAATTTTTTCTTTCTTTGGTTCAAACTCGTATGCTCCTACCCGTTTTAATTTTCAATAACACATTAATTCATTAATACTGTCGTGAACTATTATTTCTATGCTAACAAGGTTCTGTTTTTGCCATTTTAAGGTAAAAACGTAATTTTTCTAGTGTGTTATACAGTGACGATGGCGATTTTTGTTGTTAAACAGCGATTTTTTAATATATAACGCGTGAATACATGATAACTGTAATTTTAACAATGCGTACAATAACGCACAACCTAAAAATTAACAAAATTTGGATGGCCTAAATTTTTTAGCTGATGGCCTAAAAAATTTGAGTCATTGAGGCCATTTGGCCTAAAGTTCGGCGACCAAAAAACCCTGATTTTGGGTGGGTCGACTATTTTGGGCACCCTGCTTACTGCTTAACCACCTTGGCAACAGACAGATTCATCCCTTGCCAGCACTATGGTTACTGTCACGAACGAGTCCTGTCCACTGAGGTCCTCTCCACTCTCCACAGTCCTCTCTCCACATCTATCAGCGGCCATGTCGGCCCAGATGGATAGCCACTCGGTCTTCCAACGACGGCCATAAATAACGTGGCCTGCCAAAAAGTTCAGATCCTCAAACCAGGGTTTTTTCAAATTCGGATCTGTGCTTTTCAGTGTGTTTTTTTAAGAAAAAGTGTGTTTTTTCTAAGAAAGTGTGTGTTTTTTCTAAAAATTGATTTTTCGCGTTTTAAATGCGTTTACGACTATTTTTACTACATATAGCCTATTCCTGGTTGGTTTTTGTCGTTCTAGCGATAAAAGCCAATAGATACTGACGTGTATGGTCGATTTAGACGAAATGAGCGCAATATCATCGAAGGAAAAGTTTATTTGCAACGGGGGGTCTGGGGGCGGAGCCCCCCAGAAGCTGAAAATTTTCTAAAAATCGGGAAAAAACCACAATGGAAACAGTTGAAACTTTTGATTTTGTAAATGTTGTTGTTGTTATTCCCGGGCTACTCAGCCAAGAGGCTATATGAGGGCGCAAACCTTTGTCTCTCCCCATCAGTCATAGCTAGTATGACTCTCGCTTCGTCGCCTGAATGCTGTCCCACAATGGGAAGCTGGAGCAGACACCTTCTTGGCCTTTCGGCTCCGGTAGTAAGACATCCCTTAACTGCTCATACGCAAGGTAGAGGAGCACAGTATCTTTCGACACTCCAAGCCCCAAGCGCAGATGGGGTGGGATCAGAGACAAACCCGGAAAGATGTGTGATCCATTTTGAGTACATGACTCGTTTGCACCCAACACTCCCTCGCAGGAGGTAGGCGGACCACATTGCAGAGGTGCTGGTATATTCCAAGGGGTATCTTCCACCGGGAACTCCGCGCCCTACTCTTGACGATAAGTGGATTAAGGGTTCTTTAGCGTGCACTACCCCCAACAAGGCAGCACACGGGCCCACCATCTTTAGGGCTACATTTCTGGTAAGTTTGTTTGGCTGCCAGATGTTTTTGGCTAGAACTTTATGTCATCGAACTTGGCGACCAGTTATGGGTCACTCAAAACTCAAAAAATAAAACATCAAAATTGGCAGCATCAGCGAAATTTACATGTTTTCATAATATCAAGCTTGTTTGTTTAGTAAACAATTTCAGAAAAAATAACAGCAGGGACGGACGACATTTCTAACTGGTCGTTTTTCAAGAAATTCTGCACCAAATGAAAATATTGTATCGTGAACAGAAGAATGCGGTGGCAACGAGAGGTGCAGTAATGGGCATCTTTTAAATAACCATCTTCCGGAAAAAATAAGCAAGGCATATTATAAGCTGTCTTCATTTGAAAGTATTTGAAAGTAAGTTGTAAGAACTTTCGGGGGAAATCGTAACAGAAATGGGAAAAGCGGGTGACACATAGCTCAGCTCTAACTTCTCTTGGTCTTCTCTATATCCGCAAGCCAAAACTTCATAACTTAGGATTCTCCAAAAGACCTTAATCCACAAAACGTTTTAGCAGATGTCGCGACAATTTCGCATGTCGCACAACGTCGAGTAGAATACGCGACATTTCGCGAAAGAAGATAAATCTGAGCCAAAGCTACATTTAAAATTTACCCAGAATTTTGGTAGATATGGAGAAAACCCCTCAAATTAGCTAACAAAAGCTTTAGCTACCGAACTTCGCGAAGTATTTCGCGAAGTTCGCGAGACGTTTTCGCGAAAGGGAAGAAATTTCGCGAAATGCTTTCGCGAAATCTGGGGAAATTTCGTGAAGTTACGCGAACTTCGCATGCGACTTCGCGAAATTCAAATTTTGGTACGACATATCGCGAAAAATATACACAAATGTCGCAAAGCCTTTGCGAATTTCGCGTGCGCTCGCGACATTTCCCCAGATATGAGACTTCGCTTCAAACGCACTTTGGAATGAGCTGTACTGTACTTTTTGGCCATTTTAGCGTTTGGGCCCACTTTGGCCCCAGCCAAAAATTTTATCCGGCTCCGGAAGGCATAGAACCGGAAAAAACATCTCTCTCGTAAGCGATTTTTGGCGCAACTTTTTAACGGGAAGAGGTACGGGGATGAAACTTCCCACATATAATAAACTGGACACGTATATACAATTTTTGCGTACATAATCTGCGCAGCCAAATTTTACACGGTCATTCGACCATTTTCACTCATATTACAGGGGTTACTACCGCGACCCCTATGATATAAACAAACATCTATAGCCATGGGGGAAAATCCCACATTTTCGGATTTTGGCTGGAACTTTTTTATTATAAGGGCTATCTGAGAACTTTATATACCATCGTACTTGGCGTACTTAGAACTTTCTTTTAAGCCTATTTGCACTTCTCTAGGTTGTGCCGTTAGAGCGGTATAATGCAAAAAGTAGCGGGGGAAAACCCAATGGGGGGAAAATAAACCCACCCCTCACAGGTCTTAAAAATGGTTCTATCGCAATTCTGACACTTCCAGTGTAAAATTCAGCCCTTTTTTAGTTAGTATGAACCAAAAAACCCGATCTAAGTAGCTTTTTTGAGATCTCATATGCCGTTGAAAATGTTGCATCAAGTGGCTAGGTTTCATAAAGTTTAACACATAAACATAGGGCAATTTTTGAAAAATGCTAAAAATGATGTAGTTTGATCAAACTTATTATTCTATCGTGTAGAGAATGGTTTTTTTACGTAGAATTGGCTGTTAAAATCCACAATTGTACCTGTATTGGGTCATCAAGCAGCGAAATGGCACTTTTAAGGTTTTTAGCCCCTAGCTAGCCAGGTAAGCAAGTGTCCGAATCTGACCGCATAGGATGACGCAGCGTGCTCGATAGTACCGTGCTATAGTCTCTAATTGTTTCCGTGTTCAGTTGTTAAAAAATTATTTAAAAAATTTGGGTGTTTTTCCCCGCCACGTTTGGCAATGTGCCAGACTAACGGTACATCGGATCGGTCTAATTTTGGCTGCGTGCAAAGAGGAAGAGTTGCCATCATTGCAGATATTTGCAAAACTTTTCTAGCCAAACCCAGTCAAAAGTTACATCGGTCCAAACTTTTGGTAAATTTTTGGATGGTTGAACCAAAAAGTAGTTGTCATTTTCAAAATGTCATAAAATGAGCAGGAGTGAACCAAATGACTTGATCTTTGCATACATAGGTTAGAAAGAGTTGCGCTTCCTGCTCCTATGTTTTGGAGCTCATATCTCCAACCCATGACCCAGGAGGCGGGTGGGTTATCCCCCAAAACGGGGGTGGGTGTTTTTTCACCCCATGGCTACAACTAGTTAGATTGTAAGTCAGCGTAAATTTACAATTTAACCTGTTAGATACCCTATCTAACCAGGTAGTTTTCGTTAGATGGCCATTCTAGTCTTTACTGCAAAATAAGATTGCAAATTAGAAGTTTGTAAGTATCTAATGAACACTTGGTTGTTTTATAATATTTAGAAATAAAGCAGAATTTTTATTAAGGTGTGTAAATTGTATAATTAAGTAGTTTAAGGTGGTGGTTTCCTTTTGTGTAAATTTGACCCTACAGGCTTCAATTCTTTATGAAAGTAGATGAAACTTTCCAAATATGCTATTTTGGTGCTCTTTAACATTCTCGGACCAGTCCCGCATTTTTAGGTAAAAAGATGAGAAATTTTCGATTTTTGGCATAATACTCTCAGTAGGCAATTGATACATCAGATTGGTTTGTTATGGATGGAAAGAGGGTATAAAAACAAACATTTTTGCTTTTACAACCTTTGAGCTATCTCTCAGGGTTAAGTCAGTATAAGCCAAAAACGATTTTTGGGGTCAAAAAACGGCCATTTTCGAAAAAATCCGTTTTTTCAAAATAACTGCTAACTGCTATGAACAATTTTCGGTTATTTATACTCAATCGATACAAGCTCTAATCGCCCATTTTATCAGTGCCTATTAGCTGGGATTTGTTGCTTTAAGCTAGAGATTTGGCAGAAAAACCATTTTGGCAAAAACTGCGATTATTTTGTTTTAAACAGCGATTTCTCAAAAACTACCCAATGGATTCGCGTGATCTTTGCCAGAATGAAAATTCGCACTATTGCGGAGGGACTTTTTTCTGGGTTTGAGTTAAAACGTCTCCAGTTGCGAGAAAACTGAATACAAAGTTGCGAAATTTCGTGTCACCGCACATTTCCCGGATTTTCTGGAGTATTGAGGCTTGTTGAGCCAAATCCAAAAAAATGTCCCTCGGCCCATATGTCCTTCATGCCATGGCACAAGAAAAAATCTTGGCCGATTCTGCAGTTTTGAGAAATCCATGTTCAAAAATTTTTCGTCTATATTTAGCCTGTCAGATGTCAGCATGTCAGAACATTTTTGCTAGTTTTGTACAGATTTTGCTGGTTTCATAAGCTGATGTGAATCTGCAGATTCTAAGCTTTAAAACGATGTATAAAGCTCTTTCCAACTCTCAAAAGTTATATCGTTTCAAAAAAATCACGACAAAAGCACGGCACAAAAGGACACCACCACCTAAGGTGCTGGTTCGGGTATTTGCAGCATATTTTGAAAGACTGTAATTTGCTCAATTTTTGGAGTTCAACAATAATTTTTATATCATTTTAAAGCTTAGAATGTGCTTGTTACAGCTAGGTACAGTATAGCTGGCGCATTTCAACTCTTCGGCTTGAACAACATGATATTTGAACAACGACTTGCAATAACATGAACACAACTTTTGAACATGGATTTCTCGAAGTGTGGGAAAGCTAACGAAAAGCGACCAGTTCAGGCTTCAAAAGAAACGTCTTCCCGAGGGCTATTTTTTCTGAAATTGTTTAACGAGTAAAGAAGCTCAAGATTTTGAGAAAAACGTAAATTTTGTCCGATTTTCGTCAAAATTTTCAAGTTTGGACGCTTATTTCTCTCGAACTGAAAGTCAAAATGCAAAAAAATGAAAAATGATTTTGGGTCAATTTCAGCCAAATCTGAGAAATTTTATTTTTTTCGGTTTTTCGGTCGCTTTTTGAGGGGTTGAAAAACCGAAAAAATAAAATTTCTCAGATTTGGCTGAAACTGACCCAAAATGTTGCCAATGGTAGCTAGTTTATTTGCCCATAATATTACGCCAAGACTTGTTCCCTTCAGCCGGCAACGATGGCCCAAAGTTGCCATAATCGCTGTTTTGGCTGAAAATCGCTGATTTTTCGAACTTTGAATGGCCATATCTCAAAAGTGGGTCTGGGATTTTGCTCATTTTTTGCATGGACGTTGGTAGCATATAGATAAATAATATTTATAAAAATTGTGTGGTACTAAGGCATGATGAGGTCGCTAGGTCAAAAAGTGTGGAAATGCGCCTACTGAGCTTGGAGGCTTAAGCTTAGGTTCGACCGTCGCAAACTGCGGAATATGAATGATAGAAAACTCAAACTGGCAGGGACAGGTGCCCCATGAGTGGTGCCTGTATGGTTAAGATATGAACTGTCTGATTCTTCTCTATCGACCTGAGCACAATTTTGATTGGTGAAGTCCTGCGGCGACATTAGTGGCAAAGTCGAAAATTACGAATTCTGCTGTAACTCATTGAATATACGGAGTTGAGCTATAATATTTGGAGGTTTTACCTTTACGTCAGGTTGCTACAAGTCCTGAAAGTTTGAGCCAAATCGATTTTTGAAGGTTGTCCAAGTTATGGTCGACCCTACCAGACATCGGCTCATATATATATATATATATATATATATATATATATATATATATATATATATATATATATATATATATATGCAAACCTTACCCTTTGTGGACGCAACTCACACTGTACCCCCTTTGTGGACGCAAAATTTGCGTCCACATAGGGTATATAGTGTGCAAATGCGCCACATAGGCTGCGCCACATAGTCGCCTATGTGGCGCAAATGGCTTTTTAGGCTTACCGAAAGCGTGTTAGGCTAAGCCGAGAGCGTGCTTTTACACGTCTAAGCCTAAGCCATTTTTTTAGCCTAAGCTCAGCTTAATTCATTAGCTAGTTAGCAAAGTTCACATATTGCAACTCACACTGTACCCCCTTTGTGGACGCAAAATTTGCGTCCACATAGGGTATATAGTGTGCAAATGCGCCACATAGTCGCCTATGTGGCGCAAATGGCTTTTTAGGCTTACCGAGAGCGTGTTAGGCTAAGCCGAGAGCGTGCTTTACACGTCTAAGCCTAAGCCATTTTTTTTAGCCTAAGCTCAGCTTAATTCATTAGCTAATTAGCAAAGTTCACATAGGTTTCTGCGTCCACAAAGGGTAAAATATGCTTGTGTATATATATATATATATATATATATATATATATATATATATATATATATATATATATATATATATATTCGTCTCTCTAGCTTGTTCCCTGAGCCCTGTAGCCGTGACACAAAATGGCAGTGTTTTGGCCAAAAACGCCGTCAGGCCACTTTTGGAAGGCTCCACAGGTGGCATGTCAGGCCGGGCAGCAAAAATATAGCGCGGGCCACATGGGATCATATCGGCATTAAGAAAATATAAAACTATCTGGCTAAAAACGTCCGCATCTTTCAAACACCTGTGCACAAAATTGCATTTTTCCAAGAGTGACTTAGGTTAGGTAAAAAGGTTTACCGCAGGAGATATCTCCGCCCTGCCACTGTGCTCATCCCCGGATTCTCAGCCGTAGAGCCAGGAGTGTAGAGATGACCGAGTGGCCTCCTAAGGCGCTGGTTAGAAGTTCCGATCTTACGGTCGGTGGTTCGATCCCCAGAAGCCACAAAGATTTCTCGACTCTAGCCAACCCAGCTATCCATCCTTAACTGGTCGGTAAGTGGGTACCACTACGGTGGGAAGGTAACAGGAGTCTGTGCAGAAGGGCGGGCCCCCTTCCACGGATGAAGTGACTTACGGATGCGTCAAAGAGTGCCGTGGTTTGGAAATTGGAGTTGCATATTTACAGAAAAACTAAAAAACCTGATTTTAGTCTGGCCTGACTTGTCAGTGTACGCGTATACCTACCTATAGCTTTTCTGGGCTTATTCTAGGGAATTTTTCTTGGGGGGCTCTTTGGGGGGCCCCTCGGGGGGGGGGGGCGAGTCATTCTGGGGGGGGGGGGGCGAAAATTGTTCAAAATTTTTCTAAAAACATGCTAAAAATAGCGCTGTTTTTATAGTAATCCCCAAAAAAAGTTCATTTTTAGTGCAAAAATAGCGCTTAAATAGGCAAAGATCGTCTAAAAATCTCCGGCGAAGCCGGAAAATTTTTTAAAATTTGGCCTTCTGAGCGAATTTTTTCCTGGCAAAAGTTGGTACCAAAAGGGGCACCCACTTTTTTTTGGGGGGGGGGAAGGGTGTTTATGGGGGGCCCACCCCGCACAATAATAAGCCCAGGCTTTTTATAATTCCTGGAAATCAATATCTTATTAATCATAATTGCTGCACTAGAAACTACACCAGGGGCCGAGGTGTTCGGCCGAGCCGGTCGGCGACCTGCCGACGAAACCCCGGTCGGCCTCAAACACTATCTGTGCTTAACTTCATTTTGTCCACAGTGTGTCGGGATTTGTGTCGCAATGGCTGAGTGGTCTAAGGCGCTGGTCAGAACTTCCGATCTTACGGTCGGTGGTTCGATCCACAGAGGCCACAAAGATTTCCCGACTCTAGCCAACCCAGCTATCCATCCTTAACTGGTCGGTAAATGGGTACCACTACGGTGGGAAGGTAACAGGAGTCTGTGCAGAAGGGCCAGCCCCCCTTCCACGGATGAAGTGACTTACGGATGCGTCAAAGAGTGTCGTGGTTTGGAAATTGGAGTTGCATATTTACAGAAAAACTAAAAAACCTGATTTTAGTCTGGCCTGACTTGTCAGTGTACGCGTACGCGTATAGCTTTTTTATAACTCCTGGAAATCAATATCTTAGCAATCATAATTGCTGCACTAGAAACTACACCAGGGGCCGAGGTGTTCAGCCGAGCCGGTCGGCGACCTGCCGACGAAACCCAGGTCGGCCTCAAACACTATCTGTGCTTAACTTCATTTTGTCCACAGTGTGTCGGGATTTGTGTCGCAATGGCTGAGTGGTCTAAGGCGCTGGTCAGAACTTCCGATCTTACGGTCGGTGGTTCGATCCACAGAGGTTACAAAGCTTTCCCGACTCTAGCCAACCCAGCTATCTATCCTTAACTGGTCGGTAAATGGGTACCACTACGGTGGGAAGGTAACAGGAGTCTGTGCAGAAGGGCCGCCCCCCCCTTCCACGGATGCAGTGACTTACACAGAAAAAACAAACGAACCTAACTGGCGAGGAAGCGAAAATTTTCAAAGTTGAAAATTTTCACCAGAACTTTTTTGCAACTTGTTGTACTGGTTGTGTAGATTCCAACGCTACCAAACTTGCCGAGTTTTGTTCAGTATTGAGCTGGCACGGTGCTCGAACGAGTCTGAAAGGGACGCGTAGCCCCTTTTACACCCATATTATAGGGGGTCGCTCTCGCGCTCCCCTATAATATCATCTACCTATATTTTGCTTGTGCTTCTTTTCGTCTGGGCACTAGTTGAGCACATATTATGTATCTTTCATTATTCTAAGCAACCTCGCCATCAGGGGTTGTATATTGAATAAAATTACGTTTAAAAATTCTGGACACGACAGGGATAAATTTACTGTCGGAAAGTAAAAGAAGGTTTTCGGACCAAACTTTCGAAATTTTTAAACCCTTCTCAACGTCAGCGGTTTCCACCTCCCTGGCCCCCCGCCATAGCGCGGAAACACTTCTTGAACTTGAAAAATTTTTAAATACCAAACTTTGAAATATCTTCTGTAAAGATTAAGGAAGCAATATACGTACGTATGTGTTGCGTCTTTCATCTGTAACAAACGAAAACTGCTGGGATTTCTTCAGTGGGTGGGGGTGGAGGTGGGGGCGCCCCCCCAACTTTTTGGGCTTCCCCTCCACTCACTATAAGGTGTCCAGAAAATGCCCAATTTTAAGGAATTTTGGTCAAAATTTCCAATATTTTTCCGGCTTCGCCGATATTTTTTGGCCAAAAATCGTCTATTTTGGTACTAAAACTTGATTTTTGAGCATCTTCGAGCTTACGTAGTTGAAGCAGTATACGTACAGTCCCGGCTGAAAGTCACATACCCATTTGCTTGCGAGCAACTCGCGAGCAGTTCGCGAAAATTCAGTGTTGTTTTTGTCCAATGCTCGCATTTGCTCGTGAACTTCTTCAGTCAGTTTTTGTAAACCTTAGACTTAACTTTCACTTGCCAGACAAACAAACTGCTGGCTGTAGTTTTGGCTCCTACTATTATGCTGCTTGCTTGTGCACATCGGTTTCGTACTATAAGTATATAATACAGTATATATGTGCATACTATGAGCACGTGGATTTGTATTGCAACTGTAGGGATATATATATATATACGTAAATATGTGTTTATAACAATACGTAGCTCTTTCTACCTAAGCTATCTTTGAAAGCAGCATGTATATATAATATTTTCTTTTTATACACAAACGTTTAACTTAATCCTTAGAGTTTGTCTAGACGGACATCTATATACGGACAGAGATGGCATTGCTTTAACAGTACCTAAATTTTATCATTCATAGTTTATTTTCGTGTGAAGCAAACTCCTATTCAGCTTAACATCAAGTGTTTGTTTGCTCACAAGTTGCAATGCTATAATGGACATAAACAACGTAGGCATTTGTGATGTTTTTTGTTTAAACATACACGTATGGCAGGATTATACGTCTAACTTTTTATTCATTACAGTTAGTAATTATAACTTAAATAATTTACGCTGTTCATAACTGAAGCAATTAGTTTTTATTAATCAGCTCAATTTATAACATATAACGTTTTGCAAACTACTTTCGTACAGTCCAAACAGTTTATATAAATGCTTAAAGTCAGTGCATGGTCGGCCCACCGTCATTCTTTAACACGTCGGGGATAACTTTCTGAACATGATCAATATATCGAATGCACTGATCAGTGGTCATGCATTTGCACCAAAATTCTTTGATACCTCTTTCCAGCTGGTCTTTGTTTGATGGCTTAACGTGCATTCTAAACAATTGAAATTTCCGTTATCCACCGCTGTTAGCTACTAAGCTAATGTTAAATCCTAACTTCTAAAATCCTAATTTAAACTTTAAAACAAAATTTTCAAAAAATTCACAAGACAAGGAAGGAAAATTTCAAAACATCAGAATTTGCTAGGTCTATAAAAAATTTCACAAAGCAACTGACCGCAAATAATCTTTCATTTGGTGCCACACCAACTCGATCGGATTGAGATCCGGACTTTCTGGCGGCCACGCGATGGTCTGGATACCTTTTTCTCGCATAAATTGCTTAGTTACGCACGAAACATGCATAGGAGCGTTATCCTGAACGAGGACAGCGTTGCCGTTAAATTTTTGGTCAGCAAACGGAATGTAAAATTGAGTTAAAATTTCGCAATAATCTTTAGAGTTCATTCTCTGTTTCCCATCAAAAATACAAATTTTACTGGCACCTTTTCGACTAATGCCAGCCCAAACGTGCAATTTTGCTGGATGTTTGGCCTTACTTGCGAGGGCAAGCAACTTTCTGCCCTTTTTGACAAAAGCTTTTCGTTTATGACGCTCCAACTGAATCGTAGCTTCATCCGTAAAGCAGTGATTCTGAAAAGTTTCTTTTGTTTCCACACAGGAAGCGGCAAAAACTTTTCTTTTAAGCTTATTAGCGTCACGTACAATTTGGCAATATTTTCTATTGGCATAGCGCCAACCAAGCTCTCCTCGCAGTGTACGAATCGTTCGTATAGCAGGGGTTCTGTTTTCCCCATAATAGCGGCATAAAATGTTATGGAGTTGCGCTGCAGTTAATTCATTATTATTGTTCATCAAAATGTCAATATGTCGCTTCATACGATCGAATTTTCGGGGCCTGCCTGAGCGAGTAGCATCACTGAAGCTTCGCGTGTTCAAGAATCGCTTGAAGCACAATCGAATTGCTTTCGTAGATACTTTAATGCCTTCAGAATATAGCATACACTGAATCTTAGGAATAGGACGACGCTGACAGCACAGATTAACAATACGTTGCCGCCAAAACAAAGTGAGCTTCTTAATAACAGTAGGCATAGTCTATTATTTGTATATATACATCAATGCTAAATATATACAACAATCATAAATATAGATAAATATATGTATATGCAACTATACCTATTTTGGGTTTCTGACTGTTTCGAGCCGTTACGTAACCTTATTCGTATCTATATGTTTAATTTAATTATATAACATTACGACTGCTGTAAGCGGTGTGCTAAGTATATACGTATATATAATTCAAGAATGGATACATCTTGGATTTGTGTACAGTGGAAGGCTGGAACGACCTCGGTTATTAAAGCTTCCACTATACTTAAATGCTTGGTGGATGGTAAGGAATTAGTACCTTCAGACCTAAGCGACGTAACAGTTGACAGTGTGGTGCAAGTGAAGTGGAAAACCAGCCGTTATTGGGCTACAATTCTAGCTGTTGGTCGTCATGATGAGATGACGGATTTCTAGGTGGCCCTCTTGAACCCTAATACAACTGACCCTGAAGGGGAGGAACTAAGAGAAAGCGATGACGGCAACAGTCCTCAGTTAGGAGCAGCATCGCCGGGTATAAGTGTCAGAGTTGCGGCAGCAGTTACAGGGATGGATACTCCAAACAAGAGACGCAGAAAAAATGACTCAGATTGCAGATTCAGGCAAGGTATATACGTACGTATATATGTGTAGAAACAGAAATATAACAGAAAGCATTGAAACAAAAGCCATGAAGCTTGGCCTATGCCAATTTTTCTTTGAAAATGGCCAAATTTTGTAATGTACCAGTTTTACCCTAATTTCGCAGCTTAAAACGTCAAACTTAAAAAATTGACCTTAAATTTAGCTATCTCTATTTTGGGTGAGCCCACATCGAGTGGGCTCACATGAAACTAGAACTTCATAAAAAACCAGTACGTATGTATATATATATATATATATATATATATATATATATATAAATATATATTATATCTCTGGCATTTTTTAGGGTTTTGAAAGTGGGGGGCTTGCCCCCCTAGGGAAGGGGAAGTGGGGGGCTTCCGGAAAGTGGGGGGGGCGAGCCAAAGGTAAAATATACCGAAATTTTTAGCGAAAAATTAGCATTTTTAAGGTAAAAACGCAAAAACTCGCTGTTTTTAAGCTTAAAATGAGCTTGTAAGTCCATAAATTAGCTAAAAATTGAAAATGTTTGAAAATTTGACATCAAAAACCTAATTTTTTGACACTTTTGGGCGACCCCCAAAAAAGTGGGTGGGGGCTTGCCGAAAAGTGGGGGGCCCACCTCCACCCCCACTAAAAAAATGTCAGTATCTTAATTCAAAATATGCTGTGATTTTTGGAAAAATATTAATGTATTTATTGCGTGTAAAATGTACATAATTTGGTTTAGGCTCTGCGGCCCCAACACCCCGTGCCGCGACTGAAAGAAGTATGGCGCATGTCGTGACTCCAACCTATACGCCAGGTACCAGGAGCCGTGCGCGCAGTATTCTGCAGCAAGCTGCTGGCGTAAATTCGTCTCCGGATGCTAACGACCTCATCACAATTATTAAGGGCCTGGACGAGAAAATAAAAGAACTACATGAAAAAGCCGATGTCGTAATTTCGGGTCAGCAAGCCTTAGAAACCAAGCTGGATCAGCTTAACCGACGAGTTAACGATCTTTGCTCCAGCTCCGAATCAGTTTCTCACAGTGCCCCTACCTTCGAGCCGTCTTTTCAGTCTCCCAGACTGGTCTTGAGATCGCCAGAGACCATACCTCACCTTCTCCAGCCAATATCACGACAGCGAGAAACTTTCGATCCACCTGCAGATGACTACCTGTGGGATTTGCAAAACACTAATTCTGCGACTAGTTTTGCTACTAAGCTTATGCTTAAAATTTACAAACATCATGAGTGCGTTGGCAGAAATTGTCGGGGTGTTAAAAAGCCCCCACTCTCGCCTAGTCGACTCAACTTCATAAAAAAGGAAACAAAACAGCGTTACTTTAGCGCAAAATCTCCACAAGAAATTGAAAAGGAATGGTCTCATTGCATCCACCTGATGGACAACAAACTTCGCAGAATTTCTAAGACGACTTGCGGACCCGAAGACACTGTATCTAATGCCGATGTCAATAACGGCCCTGGAGTCTTCAATCCCAACAGTGAAATTGATGATATTTACAATTAATATGAACATGATTTCCCATGAAGAGAAATGGTCCCGTCCAGGGGCGTATCCAGGATTTTAAGGAGGGGGGAACCCGTCCCAGAATCGTAAAATTTGTCGAAGTTTTAAATAGTGTATATACGTATATTTACGCATAATTGGTGACAGTGTCAAGTATTAATAATAATGCCGTGTATTTCTTAAAAAATTCCTTGCACACAACTATTCGTGATGCTGAACATTGAAGAATTTCAATTTTGAAATCTATGAAAAATATTCGAAAATTTTGTTAATGTCAGTTTTTAGTCTTGCGCTGTCAAAGAACTTATGCATATAGTATTACGTATATACGTCAAAACTTTGATAAAACGTAAAAGTTTGACCAATTGCTGCAGTTTGAAAAGTTACATAAAAATGCTATTTGTTGAATGTCGAATGCTAAAACTTTTAATTGGATCAGTTGTGTTATGTATGCCTTTAGTAAAATTCTGTTAGGTAGCATTCAAAGATAAATATTAAGTTATTATTACGTATGTGTAATTTAAACATAACAACAAAGTACCAAGCCAGTACAAAGATATATACATTGATTTTGCGCCTCAAACGTTAGCACTAAAGCTGCTTTCTTCAGAAAAATAGCCCACATAATGCGTTTAATGAAATGCAACGTGTAACATAAATGTATGCTTCCACATTCTGTTTCATATGCGTACATTCGTATATATCCACATTAAAACCTACCACGTAAACACACACACACGCATTCCTTCCACACATGGTAATCTATATACGTATACGTGCTTGTTTACATGGCAACGTTCATAGCATTTTCACAGCCATTCATTCATAATGCTGTAGCTGTAAACAAGAAATATATATACCTAGGTGCCGAGTTTTTCTAATGCTAGTTGTAAACGGAGCTTCCAACTAGACAAAACAAAAACTATTGAAAAACTAGCTGCTTGCAGATGCTTGCGAGCAGTTTTTATGTCCATTCGCGAGCAATTCGCGAATTGCTCGCGAAAAAAGGAAGGTGACTTTCAGCCGGGACTGTAGAAAACACGCAATTTTTACGGTATTTTCGGCATTTTTAGCCCATTTTATCTATCCCCACACTCCCACTCCCCACTTTTTGGCCTGAGAAAACTCAGAACTGCTAAATATAATAATAAATGTTGTAAAACCGGTTAGAACGTGTTAATACTGCGAAAAAGCAAATTCAAGATAAACAAATTTTAAAAAACACACATTTTCTTAAAAAACTACACTAAAGAGCACAGGTGAACCACCAGGGCCCCTCCACTAGGGATAAGCCAAAAATGTATCAAGTTATTGGCTTCTCACTGATACACGGCATGACGCAGGGTATTTTTTACAGGGGGGCGCCCCCGAAATTGACCTTCCCCCCGAAAATGCCTTCCCGCCCCGAAATCGCTCCCTCCCGGGATTTCTGCTTTCCCCACGCGATTTTTTGGAGGCCCAAATTTTTGCCAAAAAAGGCAAATTTTCAAAAATTTTCCGGCTTCGCCGGAGATTTTTCGTAAAAATGGCTAATTTTAGCTTTATCCTAACATTTTTGAGAACTGTTTGCGTTTCACCATGCAAAATGCGCCTAAAAATACCTTTTTTTGTCTCTTTTTTGCAACAAAAATCTCCCCCCCCCGATATTTTCTTCCCCCCGCCGGGCCCGGCCCCCCCCGGGAAGCCCCCCCCCCGGAAAAAAATCCCTAAAAAATACCCTGTGACGTAGGTGTGGTAACTTATATTCACGACAAACCAAGAGTAAAAGGACACAACAAAACAACAAGCATTTTGAAAAGCAGGCAATCAAGCCACTGTCAGAAAGGCCAAGAAGTGAGAAAATAATATAAGTGTTAAAGTTTCTCACCATGGGAACAATTTTACAAAAAGACGGAAAATTAAGGTTTTACTTTATATATATTGTATTCATAATTAACTTCAATTAAAATCGGAAAGCAAAATTTGCTCGCAAAATGACAGGCCACTGACCAGCTGTTCCCTATAACCCAAACAGGGTTTGTTTCTCAACCGCCACTTGCCGGTAGTTTCACCCACGAAACTCCAGACTATATAATAACCAACGGTAGGGCGAGAAACCTAACAGACGTACCCTAAATTGGCCAACGCAGAAAGCGCTTCCCCACGAAAACCATATGATTGCACATTGTCCAAATCGTTAAAAGTTAAAATCTTTGACGTCGCATGAGGTTTGGCTAAAGCAAAGTAGAGAAATGTTAAACAATACGTATATATATATATATAGTTTTGTATGGGTCATTTTGTACAATACTAGTTTTGTATGGCCTCCCTCGTACAATCCTAGTTTTGTATGGCAGTGACCGTACAATTCTAGTTTTGGACGTACAAAACTGTTTCAATAAGATTTGGCAACTACGTATTTATTCATTACTATTCAAGCTCGTACATAATTTCAAGCACTAAAGTTTTAAGATTTAATGCCTAATGGATGGCTATTCAGTTGATACAAAATTAATATTTCAGTTGCCAAATTAACTAAAGCTAACCTCATCAGAACTTTAGATATTTCGAAAGAATTTGGAATGGTTGCATTGGTACAGATTTCTGCTTTTTCAGAAAAATTTTAGTTTTCGATTCGGGACCAATAAAATACTAAACTTACCTTAGCAATGTTGCAAAAATGTCACAATGTATATAAGTAATAATCTGTATAACAAATCTTCATTTAAAATTCAATGTTACATTTCGACTAATTATTTTTTGTCAGCTATGTATTTAGCTTTAAACTGGGAAAATTGTACATACATTCAAAGACATGTCAGCCTTCCCTTTGGTCCCCCTTTGGAAAATTTCCGAGAATTTCGAAAAAGTCCCCATTCTAATTGCTTGCTTAATCCTAAAAATACTACCTTATTTTAATTAAAATTTAAAAATTTTTCGGATTTGCTGGAATCTTTTAATTATATTTAAGCAGTTTTAATTGAAATTTTTTCTAATAAATGAAGTTGAGTCACAAATTTGGCATTTAGATCACACAAGATAAACCCAGTCTAAGAAAAATTGAAACAACTTTAGGAACAAAGACAGAAAATGGATACTGTAGATTTTAGGCGTAAGTACGACTCTGCGTTTGGCGTAAACATTATTCAGGCGTAAGTAGTAATGTGAGTTTTGACAGAATGAATTAGGCGTAGGTAGGAATTGGAGCTTTGAAGGAGATGATAAGCGCAGGTAGAAGTAAGCTTCCACGTTACCCGACTGCATTCCCAAATTATGAAATTATGTACGAACTTGAATAGTAGTACGTATATAATGAATAAATAATGGTTGCTAAATCTTACTGAAACAGTTTTGTACGTCCAAAACTAGAATCGTACGGTCACTGCCATACAAAACTAGAATTGTACGAGGGAGGCCATACAAAACTAGAATTGTACGGGAGATAACATACAAAACTAGAATTGTACGAGGAAGGCCATACAAAACTAGTTTTGTACAAAATGACCCATACAAAACTAGTTTTGTATGATTTCGGGTTTTGTACGTAACATATATATACTAGTGATGTGCGCTGAAATATTTGCCCGCTCCGGAGCTCAGGCCGTTTGTGGAGGTTAAAAAAGTAAAAAATTTAATTTAAGCTAAGCAAATTATTTTTGCAATGAAAAGCACGTCTACTCACTGTTTACTTTTATCGCTTCACATTTTTATGTTCAGAATCGGATTCCTTTGCTATACACATTAGTTTTATTTGCTAGCCTGTCTGTTTCATCTGAAATGAGTTCAGACTTTGACAAATTTTCACGGAATTTAATCTAGGTATGTTTGACAAGAATAAAAATGCTCCGGTGGAGCATGAAAAATGCAATATGGGTGACATTCGGTTGTAAATGGACAGAGGACTAGGTTTTAAAACGTTAATATGGGAGGGGCAGGTTGTAAATGCCAGGAGGACTAGGTTAAAAGCGCACTAATATGGACCAGCTTCGCTGAACAACCCATATTCGCGAAAACTGTCCAGAGTTTCTATCGCTGCTGCTTGCTGTTGCTATTGGCAGTTCTTCGGAAAATTGTACGACTTTTGTCAGCATGGCCTGCAAGTACGTATTGTGGTCGTGCTCCTTATTATACAACTTAATAATACACGTCCATAATGTCAACTGCTTTTCGCATCAACTTAATACAAGATTATGCGCTAACACTGCAGAAAAAACACCTTGAACACCTTTCTACCAGAACTGCATTGTTTATTTGGAATACGTAAGCTTTAATATTTCACAATCGTCCCGCTTGCTTTGAAAGCTGAAGAATGTAGATCTTACTCGTATGTCATGTGGAGTGGAGCATGAGTGACCGCGAATATGGGTTGTTCAGCGAAGCTGGTCCATATTAGTGCGCTTTTAACCTAGTCCTCCTGGCATTTACAACCTGCCCCTCCCATATTAACGTTTTAAAACCTAGTCCTCTGTCCATTTACAACCGAATGTCACCCATATTGCATTTTTCATGCTCCACCGGAGCATTTTTATTCTTGTCCTATTTCATTTTTAAGGTTCTCAGTAAATAGCAAAAACGTTAACCCTTTATGACCCACCACTGATCTAGGCTGTGCAGCAAAATTCCTTCACTTGTTTTTGAAAGAGATTGGGCCACAAAGAAATAATTTACCTTTCGTTTGATTCTAACTAGCTTAGTTAATTAGTAATTAATTAACAAAATTTGTCCTTCTCGAAGGACATTGGGCATACCGTAATGTCCTTCAGGAAGAACATTGCTGGTCTTTACATAGAAATTCCAACGAAGATTTCCTAGTTTCTATTATTGCATCATCTGGATAGTTTTTAGCTTTTGTTTTTTGTGTCTCCTCATCTTTATTAGCCCATGGGGAGAACGATTTCACGGATACGTTTAAATCTTTTACACCCTTCTGAACGTCTGTTCCTTTGTTTTCCGGTCGGAAACCTTAGACTATTGTGCTTGAGTGCTCAGTGCATTATCAATATTTTACAGGCTTTTTACTGCATTTAAATGAACGTACTGCGGTTTATTTCATGTAGAAGAGCTACTTTTAGCTTCCCGAAAGATGCCGGCAACAATGCTACAGTGTGAACCCTCAAGCTAAAACCCGAAAAATTCGTGAATATATGGTGAGAATGGAGGCTTGGTTTGGCGCGACAAGCAAAATTGTTAGAAACCGTTTCCGTCGTTAATTTATGCCTATTCTATTGCTTAGAAATCGAATATTTTATTAATCTTAATGCTCACAGGTACCAGTTGGGTCGGCTACGTGACTACTAGTCCGGATAAAAGTTTGTTGTTGAAACCTGGCATTGTAAAATGTGCTACTGTAGCTGGAGCGAAGAGGCAAGCATGAAAACATCAATAAAATCATTGTTCTGTCTCACTGAGGATCTGTTTTGTTGGCTTGCTGAACTAATGATGCCCTCGGATCTATACTGGAACCATTTCAGACTTTGGTTTTCGAGCCTACCTGCAGTAAGGGATAATGAAACGTAGACTGCAGTGCTTAGATTCAAAGTCCTCTGTGGATTTAGTCACACACCAGCCGCTTTTCGCATAGCAAGAAACTACTTCATCCGGTGGTTCTTGTTTAAATTTGGCTGCAAAAAGTCGAAAACCAAAGTCTATGGTTCCAGTATAGATCCGAGGGCATTCATTAGTTCAGCAAGCCAACAAAACAGATCCTCAGAGACAGGAACAATGATTTTGTTGATGTTTTCATGCTTCGCCTTCTTCTGCTCCAGCTACAGTAGCACATTTTACAATGCCAGGCTTCAACAACAAACTTTTGTCCGGACTAGTAGTCACGTAGCCGACCCAACTGGTATCTGTGAGCATTAAGATTAATAAAATATTCGATTTCTAAGCAATAGAATAGGCATAAATTAACGACGGAAACGGTTTCTAACAATTTTGCTTTGTCATGCCAAAACCAATAAACCTCCATTCTCACCATATTCACGAATTTCTTCGGGTTTTAAGCTTGAGGGTTCTGCACTGTAGCATTGTTGCCGGCATTTTTCGAAAGCTAAAGCTAGCTCTTCACATGAAATAAACCCGCAGTACGTTCATTTAAAATGCAATAAAAAGCCTGTAAAATATTGATAATGCACTCGAGCATCAAGCACAATAGTCTAAGGTTTCGGACCGGAAAACAAAGGAACAGGACGTTCAGAAAAAGTTTAAACGTATCCGTGAAATTGTTTTCCCCATGGGCTAATAAAGATGAGGAGACACAAAAACAAAGCTAAAAACTTATCCAGATGATCAGGTAATAGAAACTAGAAATCTTCGTTGGAAATTTCTATGTAAAGACCAGCAATGTTCTTCCTGAAGGACATTACGGTATGCCCGATGTCCTTCAGAAAGCACATCTGTTTAGAGTGTCGTCCTTCACGAAGGACATCGTATTTCAACTCATTTTTGGCATAGTTGTGCTCAGCAAAGAACATGCTTTCAATTTGGGTATAGATCAAATTTCGTCAGGGGTTGAGTTCACAACAGCATTCGTTTTAAAAAAAATGTCATTTTTTCGCCGAAAAGTAAATCCAAATGACTACCACGAAACATAAAATAAAGATAAAAAGCACCCGATGGTAAAAAATAAACAACAAAGCAAAAGTAACTTTCTGACATGGTTGGCGTTTTCCTCTATGTTTTGCCAGTAGCTCAGAAATTGACCTTTTCAAATGTTCTTCGGGGAAGGACACTGGGGGCATAAAGGGTTA